>JBCEZV010000019.1:1176940-1187847 GCA_039654365.1 Cataglyphis livida
TGTAACGTGTCTATCATTATTTGTAGTATTGTTATTTTAGTTTCACTTGATAAGGACCAAAACCATATGGTCGAAACATTGTGATATGATAATTAAACAATAAATTGCCAGTCTGGTCGTATAAACACTTGTCTATTAATTTATCTACTGACGACATTTAAATTAAACATAAGAATAATATTAAATATTTTTCTCATTAATTGACTATATACGAGAAAGACATATTTTTATGTATATATTAGGTATGTTCAATTAAAATAAACTGACATAGACTGAGATTTTTATAGAACAATAGATTTAATCCTCATTTTAGTTCAACATATATATGAGACACTGATCGATTTTCAAAAGTTTTATTTATACTTAAACAGTTTTCAAATATAGTTCTGTGTGCATATTCATACATAAATGATATTAACAATAAGTATTATTATAATATATTTTAAATAATTATTTTTGTTTTAATAAAGTATATGTATAGATACGAAGATATGAGATGAATACTTTGAACGTTTATAACAATAAAATATCTTTGATGTAAAAATAAATGTGTAGTCAATATTTTAAGCGCGTCTCATTTATATAGCTCTATACTAGAGGGTTAATAAAACTTTGTGAGTGAGTTAACGGGGCTTAAATCATGTGGGCGGCATTCCACGTCGGAAAACGAGCTTCGAGTATTCGAGAGGAGATAGAAGAAGTCGAGATCCTAAATTTGGATGCGATTGGATCGGATTGGATTGAATATCGAGTTATATATGATTGCTATATTAGTTTTTTAAATTCTTTCACATGATGCATGTATTTATCGCATTGATTTTTTACTTCCTACAAACGGAATAAGAGGAAACTTGTATTGCAACATGAAACTTTTATGAGTATGAGCATGAGTAATATATTGATAAATTGTAATTAATTTCAATTAATATTTTAATAATATAGCGTTCAGATCTTCTTTTTTTTTATCGATAAAAATCTCTCGCCTTCGAACGAATTTTATGAGTATTATTCACTTTTGTAAGTAACTTTTAGTAATTTTTTATAAGAGTGAAGTTAGCCCCCTAATATTAGAAATAATTAAAAAAATGATCAAAAACGATTTTTTCCAAAATTTTTCTTTTTTCAATATCTCTTAAAAATTTTTGACCAATCAAAATAATACTGTGGAACAATGTTTAGAACAACCTGGAACGACCTTGAAAAGTTCAATTTTTGAAAAATGAAGTGCCAGATAATTTTTTTTTTTTTTTCTTTTTTTTAATTTTTTGGATCTTTTTATTATATAAATTCGGTCTTCTGAAACAATTTAGAACAAGTCTAGAACAACTTTAAGAATTTTAAAATTTCAAAAATGCAATGTTAGCTTCACGCTGAAATAATTAAGTTTTTTTTATATGATTCGATTCCACATTGATGCACATGAATGCTCTTTTTTATTTTTGTTTCTCTAGTAAAAAAATTATTAAAAAAAAACTTTTGTCAACTTTACGTTAACTTCAAATTTTTACAAAAATGATTTTTAAATAATCTAATTGATAGAATTTTTTTGAATTTTTTCAAAACAGTTTAAATTTTTATTTGCATATTTAAAAAAAAATTATTTTAGATAAAAAACTTTGAAAAGCTAACCTCACATTTTAAAAAAATTCAAATTTTTGTGTGAGAATTTTTTCGTAACTAAGCTTAATTCATAGATTTTTGTTTGCATATTTCTAAACAACTTAAATTTTTGTTTGTCTATTTTTAGAATGTTATTTAAAAAAAAAAATTTTGGAAGACAAACATGAAAATCTATTGATTAGGATTAATTGAAAACATTTTTATAAAAATTGGAGCTTACATGAAGTTTAGGTCTCTCAAAAGTTTTTTTTTTAATAACTTTTTTTACTAGAGATGTGCAAACAAAAATAAAAAAAGTTGCATTTATGTGCAAACAATATGCAACTAAAATATTTGATTATTTCTAATCAATCGGGGAACTTCATCCATCTCTTTGTATATTTATAATACTTCTTTACAATACAATTTATTAAACTTTACGTACATATCATCAAAAAATACAACATTTAAGAAATATACATACGACGAAAAAATGATTATATTTTTTTCTTTTCCATTTACAAACTATAAGATCGCTTATACAGTGATTTACGCACTTTGCATGTAGATCGTTGTTTACGCTAGAGTTTATATTTATTCCTATCGCATGTTCTCGATGTTTTATGAAATTGTGGTGGCGAGTTGCAACTACATCTCTCTCGTTTTCTCGAAGAAACTGAGGAAGAAAGAAAAGATAAATGGAAGAGAGCGGCACGATATGAAGAGAAATTGAGACAAGACACATTGTACTACACGATAGGCACAAGAGATAAAGGCGAAAGGGTTCAATGAAGGAAAATGTTCGTTCTTAGTTGATTTCTTTCACATCTGCCTAGCTTGTTGCCCTTCCCTCCACATTGTATAAATTTAATAAAAAAATTATATAATTATGCACTAATTACGCGCTCATCAAATCAATAAAAAAATTTTTTTTTTAATTTAACAAAAAAAAATTTCTGCAGGCGGCTGAGTGGACCATCAACGAGCCTCTCACCCATTAATAACAAATAATTAAGATTGAAATGATGTTTTACGAATTTTAAAAAAATTACTAAGAGTTCTAATAGAATTTTTCATAGTTCTATAGTTCCTGATCAAAATTAAAAAAAGATCCGCATTCCTTAAATTAAAAAAACGAAATTGAAAAAATGTCATGCTAACTTCGAATCTAGCGATACTCTTCCCTCTAAAGTACTAAAACGCCTTGAATTTAATTATTTTTGGCAAGAGTTCACAATAGTTCTAGTCAAGCACATATATGTAATTTCGAAGCGATATTTCACCAATTAATATTTTTTAATGAATTTTTAATATTTATGCCCAACACGACAGTGAAAATGTGTCGTGCTGATGATTTTTCTAATGATAGTTCTCAATAATTCTATTAGAGTTCTATGCTTTAGAAATATTTTTATGAAGAGTTCCCATCGTTTAATATTTTTTAAACAATATTTTTTTATTAATTATCTCCAGCACGACATCTTCCCCTTTAAAGAATTAAAACACGTTAAATGTTATCATTTTTGGCAAAAGTTCACCTATAGTTCTATTCAAGTTCAGCACTTAAATGCAATTTCGGAACAATATTGCATCAATTAATAATTTTTAATCAATTTAAAAAAAATTGTAAACGACCGGAACTCTTCATATAAATATTCCTAAAGCATAGAATTTTAATAGCACTATCGAGAATTACCGTTGAAATTGCGAAAGATCATCAGTACGACACATTTTCACTGAATGTCATGCTGAGCGCGAATATTAAAAATTCATTAAAAATTATTAATTGACGGAATATCACTTTCAAATTATATATAAGTGCTGAACTTGACTAGAACTATCGGAAACTTGCCAGAAATGATAAAATTCAACGCGTTTTAGTACTTTAGAGGGTGTCGTGCTAGATTCGCGAAGTTGGCATTTTTTTCAATTTCGATTTTTTAATATAAGAAATGCGGAACTCTTTTAATTTTTATCAGAAACTATAGAACTATGAAAAGTGGTATTAGAACTCTTAGTATTTTTTTTGAAATTTGTAAAACGTCGTTTCAACTTCACAGACACTATTATCTGAATATATTCTGTATATTATTTATAATACACTGTTTATTATTTATAATATGCTGTTATTGTTGTCAAACAAGTACTTTTGATTCTTTGTTGTTTCATTATATCATAACGTTCTTTACGTTCAATCCACAATCCGATTAAGTGAGTTAACCTCTCACTTTCCTTTAGTTCCACTGGTTTTCAATCATTAAATATGCTTGCTATGCCAACGATGCGGAGTGATATCCGGTTGTTTCTCAATGTTGATTACGAAAGCGTAAATATGATTCCATAAAGATACACATATCCTACCAAGGGCCAAATTAGCAAAATTAAACTGGATTTATCAGATTATTTAGTACTTATTTAATATTAATTTGTACACCTAATAATAATTTTGTAGCTGATATTATCAAAACAAATCGTGTGCTGCTATCTTCAAGTTAAACTAGATTTTTTCATAAGTATTATGCCGCGTAGTTTAAATAGCGATTGATACTACTAATAGAAAAGAGTAGTTTACTCTTGAGCTTAGGAAAGCTAAATTCAATTGCGAGTTGTTTTAAGCAGAAGGGATAAATATATTAAATTTATTTAGGTGATACAAATTAGTACACATCCAAACTCTTTTGATTTCTGTCTTATTTTTATATTTTTGTTTTGTTTTAATTTGGTCCTGCTAGCTTAATTTGAAGATAGCTGCGCCACTTTTTTGGAAATGGCATTAGTTACAAAATTATGATTAGTGGTACAAATTAGTACAAAATGGGTACAAAATAATCTGATGGGTCCAGTTTGATTTTACTGATTTGATCCTGCTAGTTTAATAGAGGTCATTTCACGCTCCATTTCCTAAAGGCGCGAGAAAAACGGAATCTATCATTAATACGTTCAATAATAATTTTTTTTTTTTATAAATGATGCACGCATGATTTATTTCAGTCTCGTGAACTTGGCACACATTTATTTCTAATTTATAGTAACATTGCGATCTGTGTTCTGTCAAGAATCACAGATAAACGAAGAATATGAAACAATCCACCAATGCTTTGCTTTTGTTAATAAGATAACTTTGCGATAATATGAGAATTCTAATCAGACAAATATGTAATATGAGAAAAATATTATGAGGTAATATCTATAAAGAGGGGCTTAATATTTCATTTGATATCTTTAAAGATTGTACATATATAATAATTAATATTCTAATATTTTATTTTGTTTTTAAATAACAAATTAATTAACAACTTAAATAACTAAATTTTTCTTAATTTTTGCGATCATAAGTTAATCAATTTTTGTCAAATTAATATTTTTCAGATTTTGATATATCGCGATATACCCGAAATTTTTTTTAATTAACGATTGAAATAGATTCCTGACCTTTTACAAATTTCTTATCAATTGATAAAATGATATTTTTGTTGCGTTTAATATAATTATAACGATTACAATTGTTATCAATTATTAAATAAAGCGTAATTTGTACTCGTCTCTGCTATATTTGACGTTTGATATTTAGCTCGTTAGAAAGGTTATCTAAGATCATCTTCCGGTTGTCATTGTTCCATTGCCACTTACTCGACAATTCACTACGTAGTCGGACTTTCACTGTTGATGACAGACTCCTGATTTATAAATACCATTTTTCTTCAATTTTTAAACAAAAATATATTTTCGTGAAACGAAACAAATGATTTTTTTCTTCAGAACAAAAAATTATTGAACAAATTTTATTCAATAACGTGTAATTTACTTTGTTTTATAAATATTTGAAGATTTCCAAATATAACATTTAATACAAAAAAATAATAATTAAATAGAGATTATTTTAGAATTAATCTCTCTCTCTCTCTCTCTCTCTCTCTATATATATATATATATATATATATATATATATATATATACACATGCATATGTACATATAACAATTAAAAGCAAAATAACTTGTAAAACGAAAGTTTCTATTAACAAAAAAACTCTCTGAAATCACGTGAAAATCCTCCATAAAAAAGCCACTATACGATATTCTCTTGACTTTTTGTCAGATTTATGTCAGAAATAACTGTATGTTACATTTTATAAATTAATAATCTGTACTATATCTTACAAATTAAAAACAAGCCTAGACATGCATATATTGAGACAATTGATGTACCTGTGCTTATTATAGTGCTTTGTAAGAATTACAATGATGTAAAAAATAATTTGATTATTCTTTACTTAGTTGCAACTCTATTTTTGGCATGATGGAAAATTTAAATTAGTCACATCTCAAATTTCTACACAAATTGTACTTTTTCCTACACTGTCATATCATATTAAAATTAAATTGCAATATATCGAATGATAAAATATGAAATTATTCTAACCACGAGCATGTTTCGAGTAGTCTAATAATGCACTCGTGTAATCGTAGTATACATATATTTCGCCAATTGCACCATAAAAATAAAGTATCGCTCCATTCATTACCGACCGCATTCCGGCATCGTTTCATGAATTGATCATCGGCGACCTAGTCTGCGCACCGTCTATAAACCGATACGTGCTGCGCTTTATAAAAAAGAAAGAAATTTCTTCAATGCTTTATTTAATACACGGCTATTCGCTGATATTTTACGGAATTAAGAAAGTTTTATTGTCCAATGAAACTTTTTATTCTTTTTGTAACGTTTGTTTTTTACAGTGCATTGACACGATTAAAGTCGCATTTATTTATTGTCTCGATTTATCTTCCGGTTCCTTAAGATAAGATAAACGCTGAAGTTATTGACTCTATCGTGTAATTATTGTAACACATCACTCAATAAGTCCCCGATCTGACACATATATGGCAACATTGTTGACAGACCCACGTGATTTCTAAAAAAAAAATTTGTTTTTCTTAGTTAGACCGGAGACTTATTGAGTGATGTGTTAACTAACAGAAATTATTCTAATGAAAAGAATAGTTTTTATATTGATATCGGTGCTGGTCTCTTTTTTTAAATAATTAAAAAAAAAAAACCATGAGAGAAAGATGTCCAATAACTATTGTTATTTATATGAAGTCTAATTTAAACTTCTCTCACGAGATCGCTTTATGAAACCATTTTATTTGCCCTCACGATTGTTTCCTTACATGTGGCTTTTGAAAGGATCGTTAAAACACATTGCCTTTCTGTTTCCTGCTTGCTATTTTATAACGGAGAGGAAGTTCTATGAGAAAATCGCGGGCTGTTTACAATTGCAAAATGTAATGGAAACGCAATTAGTGAATATCTTTCGAAATTTTCAAGTATTTCTTCCGAAATTTTTCTTAAATCTTACACAATTCGTATTCTCTAATTTATATTGGTATTGTGCAAAAAGATATCAAATAGTTTGAAGATAATTCTTTCATTTTCTAACACGGGACAAAGAAGTTCGATTGACTCATTTTATAGTTATGATGAGATGTGTTATGATCTTTATGAAGTTGATTCATTTTTTAAATTAAAAAAAAATTTATAGAGTTCTGAGTGTCCCCGGAGAGTTCTATCGATAATTTATTAACTTAGCGCTACGAAAAATATTCATGACTTATTATCAGAAAATTTTGAGATTCGCAATTTCAACCAGCTCGCGTTTCGAGTATTAATAATTGTTGATAGAATTCTTTGGGGAGCTGCCGGTTATCCAGAAAAATTTTTATGAGACTTAAAAAATATTCGAAATTCTAGAGATGAAATATTTTTGTCGATAAATAGTAGTTTTGTTAAGAATTTTGGTAGTCTCCCAAAGAGATTCTCTCTATTCAATTATCTCTAACAACTAAAATGCTAAAGTTGATAACAAAAAAGTTATACTATTTTAAAGTTGCGAAAAATATGAAGTCTCCTCCTTCTCTCCCCTCCACACCTCCCTAATATCTACAAATGTTATTTTCGGTGCTTTAAACGATGGGATTATTTCTAAAACCAATAGAGAATTCTTTCGAGGGCATCCGAAACTTTAATAGTTTTTTTTTTTAATTTTAAAAACGAGAGGTCAACTTCACAAAGGTCATCTTATGTTTAGACTATCAAGATCAGAGTGTCAACGATTACATTCTCGTGCGATGTGTAACCTTTGTCAATTCCTGAGAACGGCCTTGCTAATTGTCGAAAACCTCGATACAACTATGATGATTTTCGATTGTACAGATTTGTTTAATATATAGCGATGAATAAAACCGTATGTGTATGCTCTTCGTTCAATTAAAATAAAATAAAGCTTATTACTAAAAATTTCTGAACTCGTATATTTGCAGCAGAGAATTATGTTGTAATTGTATTTTTTTTATAACAATAGTTTAATATTACAATTTAAATTTAATTGTAAACTTAGTACAACTGAAGATGTATCTTCAAAATAATATTGTGAAAGAGGCATCGAGAAAATGTAAGAGAAAAATTTTAAAAATATGAAAAATTTTAAAAAATTTATGTAATTTTTCTTTGATGTACACTTTTTAAAAGAATTACGATAAAAAACTATCAAAGATATTGAAAATATCTTTAATAATATTCTAAAAAAAATTTAAAGAAAAATTTTGTATTATATAACTTTGTGTGTGCGTGCATGCCCAAGTTCATATAATGAAAAACAGTGACATTTAGCTTGTTGAAAACATTTTGATAGAATATATTGCAAAATCTAGGGTTAAAAATTGCTGTGCAAAAACAAATTAGGGAGATTGATAATCCAATCTTATCATCACTTAATTTTATTTGAAACATTTTAACGTAGCTTTTGTGATACTTGAGAATAAGGTTATGAGAGGATGATTACGCACAGCTGTTACATTACAGTAGCAGACATATTTGATTAATGCTCGTGTTGCTCGTGTCGTAATATGCGAGCGCCCTGTACCCTATTTATCAATGGCAGATCGAGCATAATGTAGGCTGAGAGCCATTATCTAACTAAATACCGCTTAGCTTTTTTAAGAAGAGAAGGGGAGATTAAAACAATCACACTTTTTATATTATTAACCCGTGCAGGATCTTATCTCGGATATTAAAAAATCGTACTTATCCTTATCGACGCATAAACTTCGTGGATCAATCCAAAGTGCGTTATTATTGGCATATAATTATCTTTTGAAACAGAACGCAAGAAGTCATTAATGATGATTTATGGAGTTATTGGCAGCTAATAATAAGAATAAGATCATAAATTAATTTTTATTTGTTCTTATATTTTTGTTTTATATTTTCAGTTATTTTATTCTTTGTAAAATAATTTTATGAAATGCGTAGGTATATACGACATGCAAAACGATATTACGATATCTTCATCATTGTACGTAGTTATTAATATCAACTACAGAAATCTCATGGCCTGCGGATAATTTGGTCAAACGCTCGTTTCGATATGCACCGATTAACAATAGACGGAAACTGTCAATGAATTTATTTACTATCATAAAAACTGACATAATACCATAATACTTTTATCTCATACAATTAGTGAAGCACGAAAATTATTAATTTCGATGGTTAAATACAATATGTATATTTCATTAAGAGATTATATCGGTGAGAATACGGTGATAATTGCTTACATTATAGATATCAACACTTAAGAAGGAATATACGTTTGAAATCTCGAGAAATGAGTATATTTTCTAAATTTTTTTGCAGCGCAACGGTGATAAAAAATTTTAATTTTTTTTACAATATTTATATAATATTATTAACTACTTAAATAAAAATTTTTAGCTAAAAAAAATTGCTTTGAAATTTATATAAATATTTACTCCTCTAGATTTACGGTGTGCATGAAAACGTTCGTTTACCATATCTGAAATCAAAAATACAAGTTTTTTTTATTAAACATATTAATAGCTATCTGTTATCCAAGCATTTTTTCAAAATTGTAAAAAAAAAAATGGCGTATGGAAAAAAAATTTTGGTTTTTTTTTTTTATCCATCTTTTTTTGTTTATAACAAAAAGAGAGGAATCAGATTAAAATGTCGCCATTTAGCAGATGCAAAATCTTATTAGAAACTCGCAAAAATTTGAAGTCAATCCGCCGAACGTAGGCCGAATTGCTGCATGAACACTGTGCATGAAAATATAAACTTGCGAATACTCGCGTAATTGAAAAAATATTTTCAACTGAAAATTTTTATTTGAGTACTTAATAATATTGCATTAATATTGTAAAAAAAAAAAAAACGTTTTTATCAAGTCGTTGCGCTGCAAAAAAATGTACTTATTTTTCGAGAGTTCAAACGGAATGCTCCCTTAATGTGAATATCGATTTAAATTATCGTACTGTTTTCGTATTGATATCATTATCATGAGATATTGACAGAAAATCGGGATGAAGAACGTAGAAAGCAAAATATCATTGCCGTTAATGTTATCATGGTTGATAATGTTAATCATTATTTATGCCAATGTTTATTGCAATTCATATAAATTTCATGAAATTATATTTCATGACAATTTTATTACAGTTTACAAGTTTGAAAAATGGAATAACACATGACTCAATAAGTTCCCGGTTTGACACATATATGGCAACATTGTTGACAGACCCACGTGATTTCTAAAAAAAATTTGTTTTTCTTAGTTAGACCGGAGACTTATTGAGTGATGTGTTATGCTTAAAACTAAATAAAATATTCTTAAAACAAGATTTGCTAAAGATAATTTTGTTATGTTAGTAAGAAAACTTTCATATTTAATATTATCAATATAATTATTGAAAGCTAGGATGAAATGTATTGCGCACAGTACAATATCAGATCATGATTTATAGTGAATTGCGTTTTATATTTGTTAAGATTCGAAGTGTGCGACTGTATTACATATGTTATTTTTTCCGCGCTGTTCGTTTCGCAACTGTGTAAGACTGACAAATCGATGTGGAATGTTAATAACAGCGTTTCCTTGTTACAGATATGGCACAAGCAATGTTTCAAGTGCCAGGGCTGCGGTATGACCCTGAATATGCGGACGTACAAAGGTTTCAACAAACAACCATATTGCGAGGCGTAAGTAAAAATATTAAATGCATCTTCGTACTTGCGATCCCCGTCTTCCATCTCCTGTCTCTCTGACGAAATCCGCGTTCCACTTTATTGCAAAAAGAAAGTTCACCCGTGAAAATTGCTGTCGGAGTTACGAGCTGAATTGTGTCGTGTTTCTCTCTTTTTTTTTTTTTTTTTTTTTTTTTTTTTGTCCCAACAAACTTCCTTCTGTAATCCAAGTTGCCGTGTGACGGAACTTAATATTTGCTCACT
>JBCEZV010000019.1:1204916-1215143 GCA_039654365.1 Cataglyphis livida
TATATATATATGTATAGGGTGTCCCATCAAAAATGGTTACCCTCTTTTATCTTATCTATAGTATAGACCCATAGCATAGACATGCATTGCTGTGCTTTTAATAGATCGAGTTTTTAATGGATTAGATTCTTATATAATAGACAATGCTTAGCCATGCTCCCTACTATAAGACGCCAGAGTTATTACGATATTGGAGTGTGTTGTTGTTTTATCATCGCTCCTCAGATTTAAACGCTCATACAGTTTGTATTTGCATCATTGTGCCTGCATCATTTCACGCGATTCATCACAAAGACAAATCGTCAAAGCAATTTGCACTGGAATTAATTGTTGCGACATGGAGTCTTGTTAGGGAAATAGAAAGTTGTCTATCATTGTTGTCAATCATCTTTTTGTGGGTTCCGTGTTTATTTATTGCTAAAAGTTTGAAATAATTTTTGCAGATCAACAAATTGCGCTAAATAACAATTGTTATTAACTGATATAATAAAGGGATATTTAATAGAATGAATTAAGCATTTATATAAAATTGTAGATATTTATTTGCAAATGACATGTTTTGTACATGTGAAAATACGACACATTGCAGTGACGAATCCACCGACACGAAAAATCGGCTCGGTTGCCGACATCGATCCTGTAAACGAATATTATGGATCGTTAACGCCAGCCACAACAATAAACAATAATCAGCATCAACTTCAGCATCAACCACCACCACCGCCCCCTAATGTTGGGGTAAATATTTTTTTAATTATTTATATTGTTTATTATGTATTTGAATATAAGATATAAAAATTATGACTATGATTAAATATGAAAATTTTCCTGTACATATATGATTTTATAAAAATTTTATTTTATTAAAAAAAAAAAAACATTCATATGTTGCACAAAGTAAACTTCTTAAATAAACTTTTTAAATAATTAAAAGAAAAATAAAGTATAAATTAAAATAAAAGAAATAGAGTCCAGATGCCGTAATAATTTTACTTATCTTTTTTCTCCTATTGCAGAGAGTGTACAGAGCGATGTATGACTACGAGGCTCAAGATCTTGATGAAGTGAGTTTTTGCGATGGCGATTTGATTGTCAATTGCACAGCCGTCGACGAGGGATGGATGACCGGATTGGTGCAGCGTACAGGGCGACACGGCATGCTACCTGCTAATTATGTCGAACCGGCGCAGATTTAAATATTTGTTTTTCATATCGAGCTTCTATTTGCTAACTAACTATTACCGTTATTTAGATCGCAACGCGCTTAATCGGTGCGTTTTGAATGAAAAGACAGTAAAAAAAAAAATGCGCGATACAATACTCGAGGCAATGCTTCTATCCAGTTCTTGTTTATTAATTTCATCGAATATATAATTTTAGGAGATCAGATACCGAAATGTTTCATGGAGAAACTTCAATTTTTTGATTCTAATATATAAATTTTCGATCATTTTTATCTTGATATCACATTGATGTCTATTTGGATAAAGTCGAGTTTCTCTAAAATACACCAATAGGAGAGAGACAAATAGATTTTTGAATTATAAATTTTGAAGTCAGTTTTATAAATACTCCAAAACGCGTTTTTTATGAATATTTCAATTTGACGCTAGTACTCTTCAGCAACCGACTTCCAAATGACAATATACATGTATAATTTTTACATGTTGTAGAATTCCATAATGGGACCAAACTCTATATAACTGCGATAAATTATGCCAATTAAAATTAGAATTCCGACAGCTCATAGAGCGATATATGTACAGTGCTAATTAGCAATTAGAAAGAGCCAAGTATAAAAGATGTTTTTAAATTATCTTTCTACGAAGCGTTTTATTTCTTTGTTATTACACAGTTCACAGTTATTAAATTAACGTTATTTTTTTGCTTCGATATTCCTTTTCTTGAATAACTTGGCAAATTTTAATTTTATGATTAAAATATCAAAAAAATATTTATTAATTTGAGTCAATGAAAAGGCATTTTAAGAGTTTTTCTGTTGATCATTTTATTACTGACGAAAAGATTATGTTACTTGCTATATTCGATATAAGTTGTAACTCTAATATCAATTAATCAAATTTTTATATTTCTGATCATTTTGCATTCATAGCTAATGCTTAATATTCTTATAGATAAAGGATCATTACTTACCGTCTACCCGATTTCTATTATTTCTTTCGAAGATATTCATAAAATACTATTTTATTCGTTGTAATACATAATTTCTTCTTGTAATAATAACAAATAGGATTCCAAAATTTACACATTTATATTTGTAAAAAACTTATACAATGTGCCTTATACACATATAGACTGTTAATTAGCAGTATGGATATCTTTTATATAGCCGCATAAAAGAGTACACTATTATTTGTAATACGAAGATTTTTACTACGCAACAATTTGCCACGCTAATGTAATCTGATTAGTGTATGTAAAATAATCAGGATACAAAAAGTTCTAAAAGTTGACCAAATTAAAATAATAGAGAACATAATATTGTTGATGCGAGAAATGCTGACACTTGCCTTCCTTTCAAACTACGAAAAGCATGAGAATAATCGTTAAATATCGTTATTGATTTCCAATTAATTAACGACAATTAATCAATATTTACCACATAGCTTTTAAGTTTTATCTCATACGGCCCACACTTGTACGCTTTGCATTTCGAAAGTTGCATTTACATTTATAAATGTTGATGTAAGTTATTGTATTATTTGGCGACTCTGAGGTTACCGAATAATTCGAGAATTTTTAATTGAAAGTACACGATCTGTATTTATATTCAACAGTTTTTTTTTTAAATTCACATTTCAAGAGCACAATATTAGCCGTATTGACTAGCATGACATTTTTAGTTTAGCTGATTGCCTTTGTATTAAGGCGTAAAAATCGCGGCTAAATTGCGATAAAATGTTGTATTGCCATCACAAGGTGTTTCTTAGTGCCTTATCGGATTTGTCATTGTTTCTAAATTAATATTAAACTGATTCTTCAGAAATGTATTTACATCGCATTTACCTGAATAGACGAATTATATTGTGAAACGACATCCGATGGAATTATGCAGATTAACGACACATGTAAAGGAATAAAATAATTTGTTGTTTGCACGCCACGCGTGATGTCGTTCGACTTCGTTTATAAGTAAAGAGAATGATATTTTTGGAAATGTTATTCAGCACTTTTGTAATTATTAGATCGCTGATAAGAGAATTTCAAATTTTAATTGCAAGATACAGAAATATATATTAGCGTTGTGTTTAGACAAATAATATTATATTATCGTATTAAATCATAAATAATGAATATGTATATGTTATATAAATCTATGATTTATTAATTGCAAATTCACAACAGCCATTCCCCTTTTTCTGAAAAAAAAAAAACTTTCTTTTTCAGATTTACGAATTTCGAATCACAAAACGCACATCTAGCGTTTCTATTTTATCATAGTACATAATTTATTTTTATTCGTTTTTCCATTTTTAACCATAAACTTGATATTCACGAAAAATATTTCTACATTTATATACAATGTATGTATCCTTGTTAAGGAAAACATAATTAGAATTTCTTCAGAGACTGTAATGTATTTTTAAAATTTATTTTACTCTACTACATCCATATTTTTAGGAATTAAAAGAGCATCTATATTTTGATCACACGATAAAATTGTGTCATGATAACGCGGTAGATTTTATTACATTTAATACTGTTGAATAGACATTGCAAGGTTCTTTGATGCCACTAATATTCGATATTATTACAAAAATAATTAATTTTCAGCCACATAGCAGCTGTGAAATGAATTAAATTAGTTGTAAAATAATTATCAAATGACTCGTTACTAATGAAAGACGAGAAAAACGAGTAAGACATTTAGTATGCAGAGATATAAAATATGCATGTTTATTGAAAGTAATATAAATACAATCAAATAATAATAGATATCACATAAGATAGTCAAGATCGCTGCATCAAGTGCATGTTTGAAAGTCTCTGAGCTTGGTCCATCGCAAAATTTCAATCGTCAATCCCGATAATTTGCGTGATCATGCGTGATCCTCAAACCGTTTTGAGAATTAACATGAAAAAGAGTAAGATATAAAATTTTCAGCATTAATGCATGTTATTGAGAGCCGTGATAATATCGAACTTATCGACTTCTTAATTCGTTCCTTTCAAGCGTACATTTCTCGCTATCGTATATGTAATATTATTCTATCTTGTGCACATTTTTCATAATCCAGCCCAGATCGCTTTGCAAACCTTTTCTATATATCGTCCAAGCAACTTTATTTATATGCTATAATGAACACTATATCTCGTTCACTTGGAACGAGATATTTTATTTTAGCGGATCAATTATGGTAATTTATACTTTAACACAATACTGCACGATACAACATAGAAGCGTGATTTGAAAGTATGCGATACAGAAATATGGTATTCCTTAATATGTAATGGAAAAAAAAAACTTAAGCGTTATATTAATTAGACCGCACTATCTAATCGTACGGTGGAATGCGTAAATATAAAGAAAATTCATGATTAATCGATGAGAATGTTAGCGCTGCCTCTGAAATAAAACGGAAATTTTATAAGCAGGAAATTTTCGTACGCTTATCATTATGTATTTTTATTATATATTGCACTTTAATCATATTTATTAGCAATAATTTCTTTCTTTAAATTTATACGATATAAATCGGTGTAATTATCGAAAGATTTTATACAGTTTGTTTCCGTTTCCTGCTTATAAACGTGCCTTGAACACATTTGTCGCGATGACAATGACCTAAGATGTGATATTTAAGGCCATATGGATTTTCGACGTAGATTAAGGTCGAATGTGGACAAAATCCTTTGCGCAAACATTTCGTTTTCGTCTCGTATGTGTTTATATACTTTAGTTTTTAGTTGATGAAACAGCGCAACTTTCGATACGAGTTCTCAATAGAAATTATGCAGTTGAGTAAAATGAAAGTAATATATCTTATTAAACGTTTTTTCACAACTATTTTTAATACCGTTACTTATGAGAAAATAGGCAAACTTAGAGGAATAATATAAATTACGCATATTATGCAAGTCTTGCAAATAATGGAGATTATATGTCATATATAATATATTTAATTTTGAAAATAATGGATATTAATTAGACATAAAGAATAAGATAAGATTGTTGTGCAGGCAAATATAGGCGCAAATAAATGAATAGAATAATTATTTAGTAAATAGTTATAGATCATGGAATGGGAATTTTGTGCCAGGATTTGGAAGAAAATATTCTTTAAACTTTTCTTCGAACGCAAGCAATACCTTATACATTCATATCGCTCAAACGAGATTTTCTCTCTTCTGAGAGAAGTAATCTCTATAGAAAGTTTAAATTTTTACAAAATTGTGGAATGAGCTTGTTCAAAATAAATTCTAATAAGTTATGGAATGTAAAACGCATATAATGTTTTCGACGAATAACTCGATATGAGACCGTTAACTTCTATGGATCTTTTATCGAGTGTCACGCTGGGCGACTAAATATTAGCCGATGATTTCCTTCTCCCTCGAAGGAATACGTGTAGAATGTATTGAACGACAACGTGTGGCGAAGGATCCGCGTGCTGGCAGTATCATTTTATCGTAGCGTGAATTATCTTTTTTTTTCTTTTATCTTTTTTTCCCCGCATGTGTATAATACCTCTGTTGCACGTTCTTAGCCTGCCTGCTAATATCCAGCGAGGTCGGCAAACGTCTGATCCATCTCGTCGGCGATCGCTTTGTATTTACAGCGCTCGTTTACCAGCACGTCTGCAATGAAAAGGGAGGGAATGTGGTATTAGTGGACGGCACGATGGTTAGTCAGGCATACATTTTAATATTTTTAATTGGAAAGAGAAAGAGAACACACAACATAGTCTTACGGTTTGTTGCAAGCTTATATTGCTTGGAATGGGACGACCATTACATTCACAAGGTGGCTTAAGTGAAAGCAAAAAAAAAAAGAAGATATATCAAATTTTACTCTTTTATCCAGAACATATTTAAAAAATAGCATTGGTTTTTGTTACATGATACTTTGCGTGCGTAGAAGAAAATCGGATGAAATGTAAAATTTCAAGTCACTATATGAATAGACATTTCATCGAAATTTGTGTTTTCAGAAACGAAGAAATCGTAGTTTATTTGAGCTTAAGGGATAGGATATATTTTAAATGTGAAAGAAACAGCAGTGCATTAAATTCTGATATTTTTTTTATTTGTTCTTTTTTGGGAAGTGTTCGAAACAAAGATGGCCTTATACAGCATTGACAATTTCAAGTCGCGTTATTTATAACGGAAGATCGAATCATCAAAATGTTCTCAAAACTCAATAATGTTTTATTAATGATACAGAGATCGAGTTGTACTCTTCTTTTCGCTCTATTTACCGCGTGCTTGATTATTAAAGCAACGTAATGCAATGTAACTACGTTAGAAATTATATTTGTAATTTTGATATATATATTATAAGCGGTGTTTTAGAAATAAATAATTGTAAATAATCAAGGTTCTATGACTTCTCTACGCTCTCTGAAAGCCGAAAGTGCAATGAAATTGTTGATAAATAAAAAACCGAGCACATTTAGAGAACGTGGAACATATTTATAACACATTGATTTTATTAGTTACTCGATAACAAAAGTATATGCATCATGTCGCGAATTGACCGCGATCGAATCGTAGTGTTGGTGTATAAATAGTTTGACAGCGGATGCGAATATTTGGTAAACCGATTTAACCAACCAATTCGGTAAAAGTGAGGTCCAGGTCGTCGCAGATGTATTTGTACTTCTCCTTCTCGTGGACGAGTTCGTCTGCAAGAAAACATAGTATCGTAAAAATATCTCGTTCATCATAGCTTAATCAGTTGCATCTTAATATTCATTTTGAGATAGAATAAAATATGAGATTTTTATCTAATTATTAAATATATCAGATATTTAATTTTAAGATCAGTATAGAAAAAAATATGAAACCGATATCATATGATATTATTGCGCGCTCTTGGAACATGATAAAAGATTCTTTTAGGTGGTTCAATTAGAAAGCTGTGATTAATAGCAGCAAGCGGATTAAAAAGCAAAGATGGGTAACTTACGGAATATGTGTTAAGTGCAAGCTAGATTTGTAAGAAAGATTTATGTAATTTTTTCTTTTTTTTTTTTTTTTTTTTGAAGTGTTAGGAAAAAAATTAATAGCTGCGTTAGACGCCGTAAAGCTCGAAGAACGCATTATCCAGGCCATCCCCAACTTCCTTGAATTTCTCCTTTTCGATCACCATCTCATCTGTAAGCATTTGCAATGTTATAGGTATAGCTGCTATTTAATTATAATTTTTTCTAATGCGTGGTATGTGAAAAGTGTTCGAAACAGTATCGAGGAGAGATGTGAAAATTAAAGCATCAAATAATTGTTAAAGTCGCGTGAATAAGCAGGCACGTGATTGGATTGGTTAAGCAATGAAAATAAATTTAAATTAATATATAATCTAACAAATTTAATAAGAAAGACGAATCTTAACATGTGCGGCTAAAAATTATTCATCAATTTAAATTATGGCTAATGTCCTCCGATTAGATATCGCTTGTATTTTTATCTATCCTTGTATGCTGCTCTTTTAACTTGACTGATGTTTTCTATATATTGGAATTAAACATATTGAATTAAACTCAATTTTTATTCATTCTTTGAAGCTAATATAATCAAATGAGTATGCTGATGTATATGATCTATTAGCAGATATTGTAAAAAATGTTATTTCAATATCAGTGAAAGATTGTGCAGATAAATGAAAAGGCATATCTGCAAAAATAATTGTAATAATGATAGAGATAAAGACAATCGTGATATTTAATAATATTAATATGTAAGATTTGTCATGCGTTAAATAGCAAAATCCGATATTAAGCGGATTTACTCACCGTAAATAAGATATACGTACCACGCTCTTTCTTCGTTTATCATGCAACTTGTTACAGGGCTGTCTAACAACAAAGGCGGCCACACAGTGTTATCGCGTGGACATGTAGTTATGTCGTTATGTTAACGCGCGTAGGATTAATATTAGCGTAGGTAAAAAAAAAAGGTAACGACACAACGAAAAACAAAAACGACACTCTTTTTTCAAAATTAAAATATATATTATAAACAGTTTTATAATAATAGTAATATGTATATATATATATGTATGTGTATATATATATAATATTCATTAATATTACAATGATATTAGTGTTATTATCATTTCATTCACATATTTCTTTCTCATTAATATTAAGTAAATTAATAAAAACTAAAACTCTCTTAAACTCAAATATCTGCATTTCCATAAATTTAGCATTATTCAAAAAGAAAAAAACGAGGCTAACAAAAATCAATGATAGGACAATGTGGTTGTTTCGTAGTTGTGCTTTTCGCGATTACTTTTCTGTTTTTTTTTGTTTTTTTTTTTTTTATAACGTAATGTTATCTTGAAAAACGCTGTCTTCGGGTGGCCTTTCGATATGTGTTATTGTATATTTGTTAGTTCATCGTCATCTTCACATAAATATAATTATCGCTTTTGCGAAATGTATAATTTGTAGTATTCTGGATTTTCGAATAGAATATTATTTAATAGACAACGTGATGTTAATATTACACGTGATAATAATTAAAGATCGCCTAGTAATTATTATTAATACTATGATTATGTATTAGAAATATCTCAATTTGTACAATATAGATCAACGCGATTCAAACAAAATCGTAAAGAGTTAATAATCAAGATTAAGATTTTGCCTCACATGCAAAAGTTTCTTTAATCTCTTTCCTATTGTTTGTAACAATTATTTCATCGCCAGGAGTCAATCCCGAGCGTACTAAATCTAATCTATTCTATATTTTCGTACTTTCACGATTTCAATTATCATGCGAGAGAGAGAGAGAGAGAGAGTAATGAACATGCATTTATATACCGAAACGGGAAGAGGACGATGCACATTCCTACATCAAAAGGCCATCCAAGAATATGTTGCAGGAAAAGTGCTATAAAAATAACCATGACGAGTTACGACATCGAGGTCGAGGCAGTATATGCGACATAAATACAATTTTCATTAAAAAAAAAAGATTGGAAGAGAGAAAAAATTTCTATCTGGAGCTAGCGATGTTCAGTGGCGAGCGTGAAATAGCAGTGTTAACGATAACTGTGTACAGTATCAATATAGTATCAATTAATAGTATTAAAAACGAATTATATGCCCGAAAAATGAAACTAGCATCTAGATGCTAGAACTAGAAACTAGATATTCGATTAATCTGTTATTATTTCCGATCTCTCGTCTGCTATTACGTTCAAAACGAAGCACGTTCCCTGCATAAAGGTTTGTCTGGCCGAGATGGTTAGTATTTATGTAAATATATATACAGGCACGATCGGTAAATATGGCTCAGCTGGCACGGGAAGCTGCAACGTGATATAAAAAAGTCAGTTGCTTCCCTGTTTGTATCTTAAGCATTATGCGTTGAACAATTATTCATAGGCTCAAAGTTGTGAACCATTCTATATACGTGAGTCTACATGTATGTGTGTATTGTTAGGCCAAAATACATGTAATTTTTCGATTATGGTATCCTACAGAAAATCGGAATTATGGCAATATTGTATTGATACGTTGAGTTTCAACTGCTTAATCGAATATTGCACAACGCATAATGAGAAGACAAAGACATACTACAAAGATATAATTTTTTAAAATTGTTGGATCTGGCAGTGGAATTATCTTAAATGCACAGGTATTGCTCGTTATCATCTTTACCCTCATCGGTGGCAATAAGAGGATAACTTTAGCGATATCTTTAAAAAAAAAACAGATAAATGGAAGAAACTGACGAGTTTTTTCTTCTCGCACGAGCTGAGCCGCGTGAAATAAGGAATGTAAGGCAACGGAAAAAAAAATGAGCACTGTTTCCCCTCCATTATGCAAGAGTCTGTGTATTTTTTTGTATCGAGAGACGCAAGAACAACTTCGATAAAATGCTCGCCTAATCAATTGATGGATAAAAAAATTTTCGCAAAGGTCACTTTTAAAAGTTTTATTACTTAATAATCATTCTTTTTATAGAGAATTTTAGATGAGTTGAGCGCGACTTACTCTATAATTATGTAGCAAGTACAATATATTATATGTATAT
>JBCEZV010000019.1:1215152-1225207 GCA_039654365.1 Cataglyphis livida
TATATATAATAGAATATACTTAAAATATGCATGCATTGCCTTTGACGCATAAAATTGATACACTCAAGAAAATTAATTTCAAAATCTCTTCAAACTTTTCCTCTCTCGATACAAATAAATCAATCCACGTGCGTTCCTCCCTCTTTTTTTCCTAATTTCTATTTTTCTCTAACTTTTCTATTCACATATTCCTCCCACGATCAGTAACCGTTTTAACAAAATTTTAATCGCGACGAGACACCTCATACCGGTCGCAGCCATGCCCCAATTTTTATCAAATTAAAATTTAAAGGCAGACTACAAGCTAAAATCTAAAACTAAAATCAGATTTCGATTACAAGTAACTTCATATTATTTACGAAATCCTACCATCTGTCCTTGTCGCGTATTATATTTATTATTCTTTCTCATTCTCTCTCTATCTTTTACATCCTCTCTTTCTGCCGTATTATATCTAATCCTTTTGTTTTATATCTTTCTTTTCCGCATCCACACACACACACACACACACACACACACATACACATACACATACACACACACACACACGCACGCACACGCACACACGCACACACGCACACATGCACGCACGCACTCACACACATTCTAATCTTTCATTGTCTCCTCCTTTCTCTCATCTTTCATCAGTTTGTGCATCTGGCGTCACGCGTCTACAGATAGGCATACGTGACATACACAGACGCACACGTGTTCATATCAACATACATAATACGTACACGTAATGCGGATGGACGTAATGGAGGGTATAAGGCTAGCCTAAAGACTGCATTTTTATCCATTAATATTAAGGTGTGCACCACACAAAACGCTCGCGTCGTAATGCGCGTGTTTGTTTCTCATTCACTTCTTCTCGTTGCCGCCGTTATACTATTCGCTCGCAATTTCTTTTCTCTCTCGTTTTCTTTCTTTTTTTTTTTTCTCCCGTAAGTGTTTCCGCTCTTTCTATTTATAAACGTTATCGCGTTATGCGTTTTGTCCATCGCGAAAAACATGATCTACATGTTCTGGATGTCATGCAGAGTGGCCTCCATCTCCTCCTGCAGCATTTTGTTTTTCTCTCTCTCGGCCGCAAGGTCGTCTGTAAAGATCACTGGTTAAAGGGAAGTAACACACGGCAAGCCACACGCGAGCGTAATACACTGCGTTTCGGCGGTTAGATGGGTCAATTGCGCAAATAAAACAGCATACACACGCACATACATACATATACACACAACGTAAAAAACGGGAATTGCTTTACGATTGTCAAATCGCTATATTTGTGTATATCATAATTAGAAAAATTGATCAATATACATTCAATATATTTGATTTGATATTTAATTATTTCAATATTTGAGAGTTTTCTAGATATAAAAATTTTCTTTACTATTTCTCTACTTTTTTAAAAAGATTAAATTTGAAAATATTAATTCACATATTAATAACAATTAGTTTTCAATTGATTATGTCTTTAACTTAGGATCTTAGAAATTCAATTGCAAATTTTGTAAATATAACATCAATTCGTAAAAAAAACTTAGCTATTTGATAGAAAATAATTTCCGATCCTTGTGAATGTCATTTTAAAAACCTTTTCGTTGGATTTGTTTCTCTTTCTCTTTCCACATGATAAAAAATTCGGCTTATATAAGATGATCCGTAATTCATGGCACAACTGACAATAGGTTGATTCTTCATGAAAAAAATAAGTCAAAATTGCAGAGTAAAATTTTTTCATGGTTTCGTCTTTGACAAAATCAACTTTAAATATTAGCTGAGTATACATGCATTTAACTAAAAATACCGTTGAGTGAATCTCGATACAGACTATTTCCTCTTGTGTTCTTTACAGTATCCAATGCGCACTTAAATGTTGAATATATAAATTAAGACAAGATTTCCTTTCAAAAATTTCCTAAAAAAAAATTTAAAAATTTTATTCTGCAATTTCGATTTATTTTTTCATAAACAATTAGTCTTTGCCGATTGTATCAGGAATTACAGATCACCCTGTATCATAAAATCTATACTTAAGATAAAAAATATATTAATGCATTCAAAGAGTCTAGTTGAATTTACAAATAAATCATGTATTAAAGAGTATAATGAAAATAATTGACATCGAAAAATAATGATGTCCAAACATGTTGTTTTTCTCCTACACAAACGGATGAAAAGAAGATGAAAAGATTAAATCTACGTTTCTTTACTATATACATACCTTCGAGCCTGTCAACCTCCTTCTGGAGTTTCTGCACGGATCTTTCCGCGAACTCGGCACGTGCTTCAGCCTACGCAAATGCAATATATTTGTATGTCAATAAGAAAATTATAATTTTATTAAAATGACTCATCGATTTCAAAAAAAGAAAAAAAGAATATCTTTGATTTTAACTGCAAGTATGCAAAAATATATAATTTTTTCACTTTTTCACTTTAAATTTACAAGTATTTTGCTTTTTTTGAAATCGTTGAGATTAGCAATCAATAACTTAGATAATTATTATTTTTTCATGCATGTAAAATGAATTTCGTATCACACACGATTGCAATCGCAAATGGTCTAAAATTGAAGCTTTGAAAGGTTTAATTGCAACTAAATTGCATGATTAAAATGCTATTAATATAAACACAGTTTTTTTCGGATATAATTATAAAAAAAATTACAATACTATTAATAAAATACACTCGTGTGAATCATACCTCGTGATGTGATCTATGCAGTAGATTTAGTTAACATAAAGGCTTCAAGAATTTCATGTACTCGTCGTAAAAGATTTGATGTGTATTTCGTACAAAACAAATATACAGTTAAAAAGCTACTTTTTTGCAGATATTTATCCTAAATATTTTTTTTCTTTTCTCGTTTAGATATTTTTTATCGAAATTGGAACGACGATGTATATAATCATAATCTGTATATATTTTTTCATATACATTTCAAATATTTTAATCCTTCGTTTTCACATACACTTACCTCTTTCAATTGACTATCCAGAATCTTCACTTGCCCTTCGAACGTTTCCTCTCTTTGCGTTGCCTATTTTTAATCAAGCACAACAAAAGACAGAACGAGCTATCATTAGTTTATTGCAACACAAAACACTGTTATTTATTGAAAAAAAAAGGGTCAGATGTAAAACAATAGCGGCACATGAGTTAATATTTTAGTGGCAAGACCTATGACGCGAGGATGGATCACACATTATCAAAAATGCAAAAGCAAGACACTCCCAAAGGATGTGTACCTCCTTTAGACGGGTCGTAAGAGTCTTAATTTGGTTCTTGTATTCCTCCTCGCGCTGGTTGGCCTATATACAATTACGTAGATATTATTTTTCTCTCATATAATAATGATTCAACTTTCTCCGGAATATTTGATTATAAGATATTCTAAACTGTGCTTAACGTAAAGTGACATTTATCTTAAAATTGATGCCAACACGATTCTCAATTATTGTCAATTTATTTTACAATTTATGATCAAATTATACTATAAAAGAAGGCATCTAATTTACTTTCTATCCATCACATTATTGGTATTAATTGTGGGCTAATTGGCAGTTGAAGACGCTATTGTAGCATAAAATGAGAATTAAAGAGCTAATTAAGAATATAATCCACGGAATTATATTCCGCTCTGATTGATGTTGTATATCGCGCATAAAATAGATAAATCATAAATTTACCTTTTCTTCAGAGACCTCGAGGGACTTCAAGTTATTGCCGACGACACGTAATTCTTCTTCAAGCTCTACGATCTTGCTGTAAAAAGGTAATTAATTAACTGTTTAATATAAATTGATGAACGAGATTTAAAATTTGTGGGTCGTCGTATAAGAGAGAGAGAGAGAGAGAGAGAGAGAGAGAAAAGAGCAGAAAATATCAAAACTACATACGAACGTTTCCAATGATTCTGTAATGTAATCCTTTACTATTATAATTAAATAATTTAAGAGAAAATAGATTTAACAAAATTTATTAACAGAATTTATTTATTTAGATATAAGAAATAATTAAGATCAGATTTTATCGTAAAAATTTTATTAATTTACATTCACTAGTTGTAAAATTTTCACACCGAAACGTTCGACAGTAATTTAAATTTCTGAAACGACATAACAAGCGAACGATGGCAAGGAATTGCAATCGCATTGTGTCTCACATAGAGAAAAAAAAGGGGCGCATGCATGTGATTGCACTTACGATTCAGAAAGCTCGGCCTTTTCCTCGGCGCGTTCGAGATCCTGCTCCATCATGACTAGTTTCCTGGCAACCTGTGATCAACAGCCACACATGTCATGCGCAAAAGCAAAGGTGAGATGGATATATAAAATAGTAACAGAAAAATTTAAATGTCAGCATGCAGAGCATAAAATGTCATCATAAGTGTGATTCTCCTGGCTTCTAAAGGCGCCTTCCAGCTGTTGAAAGATTAGTATGAGAGTGCACTGTGCCGCAACATTAAGTAAAGTCACATATGAAAATCATCCGCACATCTGCGTCCATCTGAGTGATTCTTTTTCGAAGGACGAATTATAGTACAATTAAGTTAATGGAATAAATAATTTTGTATGCATATATTATTACATACTGGCAAATATTTACAAATATTGTACCAACTGAAATCCAATATAATTCAACTGTTGCTTAATTACATTTTCCTCGGACGCAGAAGGTAATCCGCAGAGAAAAGCCATTATTACTATCCAGATATCATATAGAAGACATCTGGCAGTATTTCTATTAACAATTAGATTAGCGTTTCGTAATCCTAGCTTTTCCTACGAATAGATATTATTTCGTATAATCCACAACAGCCTTATGATACAATTGCTATCACAAAAAATATCGTGCAAGAGTATCGAGCACGGGGGAGGAGGGGGGGGGGGAGAGAGGGGAGATTGATTAAGGGATATTCCCGTCTTCGCTGTCATCGATGACGTGGTGTGCGGGCTAACGATATTAAAAGTTACGGGAGCAAATCGAAGCGCGATCGACGAAATGCAAAATGAGAAGGGGGCGGGGGGGGGGAGGTGGGGAGGTGGGGAAGAAAAAAAAATTTCACACACTCAGGACAAAAAGTGTGCCGGGCGAAAGAGATGCCTAAATAAAAACGATGCTTACGACTCTCCGGCCTCGGCACGCTCCTCGGCGCGTTCTAGATCGGCCTCAACCATGGCCAATTTACGGGCAACCTGTTATAAACGATACATACATACACGATTTCTAACATGTATTCCCTTCCTCCTCTCCGGCGATCCCGCCGCCTCGGAAAAATTCGGAGGCGGCGAGACGACGAGACACTGGCGTCTCGTCATCGTCGTAAACGCGATTGGAAGAGTTATGGGCTTAGATTCTGTCTTTATGCGCTCAAAGTCCGCTGACGAGCTCATCAAGATCTAAAGTGCGCGCGATGAGATTTATCGAGCATTTTAAGCATCAGCGTGTAAAGTTATCGTTTCACAAAATCAATACATCTTTGGCAAGAAGTACGATGTATCTTTTAAATTCACTTTGAACGATTTATAATTCACAACAAAACTCAAAAAAAAAAAAAAAAAAAAATTATTTATAATTTCATGAGTTGATTAATGCAAGAAATATTTGAAGATATAAATATATACAAAAAATATCAGAATACATTCGTATACGATATAGTGACATATTTAAAAAAATTATAAATAGATTTCTATTCTGAATTTTTTTCGAATTATAAATCATACTTTATACAAAAGCAGACTTTAAATATATAATATAGATATTGAGAAAATTGATTACATTAATATGATTATCTATAGAAATTAATATACGCGCGCTTTGTACGTTTAAAAATTTCTGTCAGAATTCGTATTCAAATTAATACACATTTATAATAGCAGTCTAAAGTAATGTGCATCAACATGAATTTCCTTAATCGTTTTAAGCACGCCCTCATAAATGAACCTCTTCTTCCAATCGAGTACGCTGTCGAAAACCGAATCAGAAATACGGCACGCAGCTCGCGTCATCACGTAAGTTGCGTCGTGAGTTCTGATCGATTCGTAAAATGTACGTAAGAGAGTACCGTTATGCTAGGACAAAAAATCGTCGTAGAATACAAAATTTTACAATGGCTTTCAGTAAAAATTGGATATATGTTAGCAATAACGCATCGTATACTTTTATTGTCCTCTACGATGATCTTTTATACTATGCAGCATTATTCTCCAGGGTGTCTATTCGAAGCTTGTAAAAGAATTTCCCTGGAATTTCCTGGATTTTTCAGGTAATTTCTTCAAAATTCCAGGTAAAATTAGAGAATTTTTAGATGGAACTTTTTAAAATAAGTTTTTTTTGTATGCGTTTTTTAACGCTTTTTACTCACAAAAAAATTAAACCACTTAAATTTTAAATATTAAATTTAAAAATATACTGAAAAAACTGAATAATACTTGCATATTTTCTTTTTTTATCATTAATTGTAAGAATTACAATAAAAATGTGTACTCAGCATTGTGTATTCAGTATTTTTTGCTATGACAATGAATATATAATCAAAGAGAAATATATATATTTATAATATATTTGAAACATATAATTCACACAGTCATTGACTAATCAGATTGTCAATGTTTGCAATATAAAAATAAAATAATCAGAGAATTTTTGCAAAAATTCTCCGAGTACAAATAAAATTCCATTTTATTCCATGAGAATTCTCTAATTTTTCAAAATAAAAACAAAACATTCTCTCTGAGAATTTCAGATTCTCTAAGTTTTCTCAGGGAATAGACACTCTGTTCTCGCACAATCATGACGCAATTAATCGCAAAATGCCTTTCCCACAAAAATTTAAAAGATTGGCACGCGCGAGTTCGATTAATTTGTTCCGCGTTTTATCTCATTATCTCATTTTGATTGAATAATTATTTGTTGTATCATTTGTTTAAGATTTACATCGATCTGACTTCTTACTCTGTGCTCGGCATAATTGCACGCGAATGACTCACACGATACTCGACAAAAAGTAATAATCATGATTTCAAGACGATAAAAAAGATTTCATTCAACTCGCCGAGAAAATTTAAATTAGTCGTAATTGCGTTCCGATAAATTCACGGTATTTAACATTGCAAATTACAATAGAGAGAACTCGAGTATAATTAAATATTACTTAATTTATATGATAATTAAATAAACTCTAAACTTTGCGAAATTTCGCCAATTTCATGACAATCATTTTGCGATAAGATTGCATCACATTTTTGCGAATAAATCGTTGCCTTATACAAAAAAGATTTAACGAAGATATCGGCACACACTGGGTTGCTGTTAAAACTTGTCGTCAACTCTAAATAAGTTTCTGTAATGGATGGACAGTTAGATCGTTAATTAAGAGGTTAATTAAAATTGGTCATTGAGAAGGCAACTATCTACTGAAATAAATTGGGCGATTCTTATAACATTGCAATTAGATCAACTTCTCGCACACCACGATTAGTTTTTGCACATACTATTAATCAACAATGAGTAACAAATCACATATAACATCAGAAAGTGAAAAAGATAAATTGTGATTATGGTAAATTTAGAAGCCTTAGTAAAAAATCTCAGAATTAATCTCCGATGTCAGTTTATGACGATTTAAAAATAAAATAAAATTGGCATTTCTCATTTTACAATATGAAAATAATTCATATTGTAAAAAAAAAAGAGAGAAAAAAGTAATGCCTTCTACTTTACATTAAATATTTAAATTATACAATTGCATTGATGAATTATTACATAACAACTACATAAATAATCTATTCTCTTAACAAATATATGTTATGCGAATGACTGGAAAAAAGTTTGAAGCTATATATCTTATCCCAAGATAATACCAAAGATAATACTGTAATCCCAAACGAGCAGGTAAACAGTAAAGCGTATCACCGTAATTTCAACGTTATCGCGATCACCACCTACCATCATAATTTTCATTATTTTGGCGCATGTTCCAAATTCGTCAATAAAGCGAAACGAGCTTTGAGCAAAAGCAGCACCGTATGATATCGTTGACGCGAAGCCGCGATAAGGTAATGTGGTCTCCCGCCGTTTTATCACAACACAATTGAAGATATTTTTGTTAAATTGACGAGGCCAATCTCGCGAGTAAGCAAACGACAAACCGAGAACAACCGCGATCCAACTTCCAATGACAATATACATATCATTCCCGTTGTAGAAATTATCGGACTATCATAAACAGTGCACCTACGAACTTCGTCGCGAACTTGGTCGTATGCGACCTTCCCTAATCTAGAAATATCTAATAACAAGAATATAGCAACAACAGGATTAAATCCTAATTATAAAACTGGCACTTGAGACATCTTGTCTTAGCTTTAACCGAAACAGAGAAAACACTTGGAAATCACAGATATCTGATTTTCGATTGAGTCGCGCTCGAAACACGTGAACACTGCATCAGCATCATATAATATCACTCTCTTTTCCTTCGCTTTTCCTTCTCGCGTGACAGATCTCTATAGATCCTCTATATACGCGGAGACAAAAAAGAACGATTTTTAAAACACTGCACTGTCATGCGACAAACACAACTCTTGTAAAAAAAAACTTTTCACTTTGATTTTGCAGCCCATATATAATCACAGATCGACATTCACGAATTGCCCTTAATATTTTGAGATTTCACTGCAAAACACGCCTCTTTAACTCTTTTACATTCAGCGGGAAATCTTACCGCGATAAGATTCGACTCGCATTTTATAACGCGATCGATCCCTTTCCTTTTAATAAATTATCAACGATTTAACGAACGTGAGATACGTACATCTTCATTTTATATATATTTTTTTTCGCGATAGAGACGCGTACTTAACGAACCACGGTGTTTTCGAGCACACAAAGAGAAGACAGAGAGTTATAGGGTTAGGCACTATTTTGACTATCGACTAGGAACCATCATCATCATGATGATTATCATCGTCACTGCAGCCAACACGTTTGACAGTAGTAGTCGCGGGCACGCGAACCTCATCGTATTTCTTGTCGGCTTCTTCGGCGAGGAATCTGGCCTCCTTCAGCTGATTCTCAAGGGCGTCCATGCGCTCTTCATCCGCCAAGCTGCGATTCTCGAGAATCTTGCGGGCGCTTTAAGGTGGACACATGTCGAACGAAAGAGTTTACGATTAAAAATCAATTACACAAATAAATTAAATTTAAAAAATAGGTTTCTGAAGAGATCATCGAGGTATGCCCATTCTGCTCAGCTGCAATGCTGCGTCTACCTGTGAAATTTCCTGAAACGAAAGGAAGGAAAACTACCGACCGATTTGGACAATCCTTTGCATTTATATCGGATTATTAATAAACTGTCCAAGTGAATCGAAAGCGAAGTCTTATTTTCTTCATAAATTATTTAACAATATTTCTTTTTCATGGAGAAATATTTGAACAAGTAATAGATAAATAGATTTACATTCGTAAAAAACAATAAAACGTGAAGTATCACTGGTTGAATGTCCTAACGATTGGTAGTTTGCCTCCGACAGGGGAAATAAAGGCCCTTTGCCCCTTTTCTATTGTTCTTTGTTCGTTGATACATGACCCACCTCCTCATATTTCTTATCCGCCTCCTCTGCGATCAGTTTTGCCTGCGCTAGCTGCTGCTCCAACAAGGATACTCGGTCGTCCTCCATATTGGTGCGGTTTTCGAGAGCCTTGCGTATCCTAACGATTGATTATTTGTCGATTTTTAGAAACAAATCAATCGCGGTTGAAAGAATTATCATCGTCGTGTATAAAATTATTTTCTCTATCTTCGATCGATTTAAAATCTTTGCATTATTAAAACGTGAAAACAATATAGAGATGAATTTAATCACGAAAGGCCGTATTTTCTAGGTTTTCTTTTTTTTCCATAATTATTTTAAATTTATTTTATTACCTTTGCATATATATATATTCAATTAAATATAAATATATATATATATACCTATATACGCGTACTTTGCATATATGAAAGTGAGGCTAGCGCAAAATCCGCGGCTCCATTGCGTATACGC
>JBCEZV010000019.1:1259979-1300954 GCA_039654365.1 Cataglyphis livida
ATAATATATAAATAAAATTTAATTTAACGAAAAATTTTGACAAATGATAATTTTTTTTCTGAATTATTAAAAATATATCAACAGAACTATTATTTTTGATATAACAAACTTTCTTTTTTTTTACGCGATGCGATCCTGTCAGTGATGCGAAAATAATTTATTTATAATAATTGTTTTTATTGATGAATAGAGAATAAACACACAGACACACACACACACACACACATATATATATATATATATATATAAAATTTTCAAAAAATTTACAAAATATATAATTATATCGATTACATATTTAATGTTCACAAAACAAGCAATATTACTGATTGACATAATGATATATTTTTTCATTTTTCTTTTGCTAATTGCGAATATTGTGATGTACAGATATATATGATATCACTGTACCGACAAAAACCCATTGCAAGCAACTCATAGCAATAAGAAATGAAAAAGATGTTTATGCATATTTTTTATGGACATAATTTATATACATTAGAAAAAGGAGAAAAACATGTAATACTATAAGTGACGATTCCTCTTGACACACAATCTCACGGTTGATAATCTGTAATATGCATGAAGTCTGATTATGTAAACGTGCAGTTATTTAATGAAACTAATACAAATAATACACAAAGTATAATTTAATTAGTGATATAAGAACACTCAAAAAAATTTATATACTATATTGGAGGTCGGTAAATAAAATCGCTTACACAAGTGTTACTCAAGAATCTATATGTCCCTAATATATCAATTTCGCTCTTCACATTCCGTCACTATATATATATAATAATAATATTTGATACTATTTTTTTAGTTTTATATGTCCTTAACGAGCTTTAAAAACTCATCTTTTTTTTCAAGGCGCACAAATTTGTTTTGGATAAAATTATACGCTTTTTTTATTATTTCACGAAGGATACGTAGTGTTGTTCTTTTCTATAATGATTCGTTTCGCTAGTAATCGCACGAGTGACGTGAATACTTGTAATTAATTATGCGCACGAAAACTATTTTGCTTGAGTACACCACATGTGTTTTCCACAAGTTCGGTCGGCTATTTCTCGTTAGACGGCTGACAAAAACGTTTCCTCGCCCACCATACAGCGGCTAGAGCGGCTGCCAAAAAACCTATACCGGCCACGATTCCCATGGAAATCGCCCTGTTGCGACGATAAGCAGGCACTTCCAAACCGATTCGTTCGCTGGTTGCAACATCGTCTGTAAGGGACATCGCTGCCACTTCGAAAGTATAAAAGCTTTCTTCCTCCAAAGTTTTCACTAGAATATTAATTATAGATTACAATTATTATTAGTTGTTTCAAACGCGATTAACTTATTAATTAATAATTATTACATAAGAAAGAATGCTTTTATATGACAAGATGTTTACCTAGATAATAAGTATCGGTTGTTTCTGCCCTTCCATACAAATGCTCGGACGGTCCTCTAAACCATCTTACGGTATAAAGCCTAACTTGATTCTTTCCGTATTCAGGTGGTTCCCAAGTGACCAAGTAACCCTCAACCGTCGCTTGAACCTTTACGTTAGTTGGTGGACCCATGCTTTCTTCTGAAATGATTTACATTTACATAGCTTTGAGATATTCGACACTGAGATGTAATAAAATTTATTATCAAACTTTTTTTTACTCACCTAGCGGACTGTGATATTCCGATGCCGAGTTCTCATCAATGGAACCTAGAAACGGATATTATGTGTTAATTTATTTCACATATATCTGCTCGTTTAAACATGCCTGATGACAATCTTACTCTGCAGAAAGGTGATAATCTTACTCGGCTGAGTGAATATTCGAAGCGCTTTACTGAACATTCCATCGCCGTGCTTATCTTGACTCAATACCATAAACTCGTATTCTCGACCTGGATAAAGATTGTTGACTGTCGCTTCCGTAATTTTTCTCGAGAGAATTTTCATGGTTCTCCATTCGGACGTGTCCGTTGGTCTATACCTGCGCGAATACAAGACGTATGTATATTAATTATAAAAAATTTCTCACTTTTTTCAGCAATCGACGATTAAAAATTTAATATTTTGTTGTTCAAATAAACGAGATACTTCACCATACTGAATATTCCATCTTGGGTCTCACGTATCCAGGTATCCAAGTCAAAGTGACGGCATTTTTGCTGCTGTTGGCGCTTAGATTGTACGGTGCTCTAGGCGGAACGTTCAATACCATTAATTCAGCATCCGCGACGACCGTTGCTGCCTCATTGCTAGCTGCGCATTGATATAATCCTCGATCGTGTTCCTGGATCCTTTCTATCGTGAGATTGCCACCAGTTATGATAGTTCTGTCAGGCGGTAAAGGCATTCCGTCCTTTTGTCGCAGAAAATTATTCGTTTTATCGTTTTATTTACAAAGTAAAATGTATATAACATAACGCATCATTAACACAATTAACAATTACGTCGTACTTTGTACCACACGATGGTAGGTTGACGCGAATCATCGCCGTCTCTGGCTTGGCAAGGAATTTCCAAAACGTCGCCCAGCTTTCGCATATATAAATTTTGCGGTGTAACTGTGAATACCGGTGGTCTTTGAACTATCTGTAATAATGAACAATATATTCGATATAATAAATATTGAATGATATCTCTATTTAGTTTTGAGAAGCTAATGTAAAAGGAAATATCTGTTTGATTTTGTTATAGAAATCTATTTCTGAAATCTTTCTCTCTTTATTTATTTTTCTTCGCGATCTGTAGCGCTTTTTACGATATATCGAGCAACGATGATAGATACTCACTACGGTGATCGAAGGACTAGGCCCTTCGGTGCCTAGTTCATTATACGGAGTGCAGCTGTAACTTCCCGAATGCGTCTCGTCCACTTTACTAAAATAGAGAGATCCGTTCCTCCTGTAGAAGACCCCTTGCACGTTGTAAGGATCAAAGAGGAATCCATCCTTTTCCCAACGAAGATTCGTGAGAGGTGGATTCGCTCTAAAGTGGCAGTCTAAGAGGGCTGGTTTGCCATACGGAAGATACACTTCCCGGGGTGCGTAAATTACTTTTGCCTTATCTAGAAAATGGAAATATCAACTATCGATAAAGAGATGACGTGAAATAATTAAATAATGTCGACACTTGGCGATCATTACGATGCTCACATTGAACGTTGAGAAAGGCCGAGGCGCTTTGTTGATCTCCATTTTCCCCGGTCACTACGCAGGTGTATTCCCCAAGGTCACCCATAGCAGCTGAAGTTATAGTCAACGTTCCGTTATCGACAGACGCTCTTCTTCTGAGATCCTATCGCGATAATGAGTTCGGTAAATTTTAAGATATTGAAATACATCATATTAAAATAAAATTGATAGAATGCAATTAAATTACATGTATAATTGAATTAAAAAAAAATAAAGATTTTTGTACTTGTATTTCCGAGATCGGTATCCCTTCACGAAACCACGTTACAATCGTACTTTCGCCCTTAGCGACACAGTCAAAGGTGACAGTCTCGCCTTCCATGGCAGTTTTATTGACAGGTGGTATCGTTAGTAGAGTATCGCCTGCAACAGTCGTCGGGAACGGCGACGCACCTAGGTTGAACGATTTAACGAGTCTGCTCAGCTTCAGGTTAGTAAGCAGCAGCCGGGTTACATAATATGTTTTTTCATCATATCATTTCGTTCATTATTATGCTTTGTATCAGCGGGATTAATGGCACGAGACAACCAATTAATTACTTGCATTTTCAGTTTTGCACTTTGGCAAACGCGTTAAACAAATCCGTTAGTATCAAAATTAATTTTAAATTATATATAAATGCATGGTAGTTTCAAGTAATATGAATTATTATTTCAGAGCGATATTTTTGCAATATTATGCATGGGAATCATGTAATGCTTAGTTTAGGATGAAACCTTGAATTAATTTTAGCACAGAAATTGTCGTTTTCCGCAATATATTAAATAAAATGGTAAATACGCTGTTGTTCGAATACATGAGTGACTCAATCTTCTCTCGCATCACGTCATATAATTCAATGTACAAAAAAACTCTGAGCTTTTTACTCGTTACATAAATTTTTTCGAACTCGTACAATCGATAAATTTAACATACATTAAAGGATATAATAAAAATAAATTTTTTTTTTTTTATAAATTTTATAATTCATTTTATAATCAAATCTTTTAAAATTAATTGTATAAACAATTTAAATCTAAATTTCAGGAATAACCGCGTAATTTTTTTACAATATTTCCTCGTAATATTTGATTACAAATAATTTAAGGAAATATTTTATCTGAATATCGCTGCGTATAATAAACACAATGATATAAATGAGAAAAAGGAAGCGCGAGTGACCTTTTAATCAAGATGAACTGTTTCTCTCTGCCTTCTGGACTTAAGAGAGTCAAGAATGTCGGAGGTGCTTAAATGAACGATTAAATTTGAAGACTCATATTCTACTTGCCAAAAAATTAGGGCACATATTTCACAGTTATAAGCTCGGTTAGCTTGCACACATCGGACTAAATTTAATAGTCAATCTTTGTTAATTGGCATCAAATTGCATTAACATGTTAGACTTGATTGCATCATTGATAGTATTGGCAGATACTTAATAATTTTTGAGAAATTGTTGTTGTGTTATTTCGTATCTACATGTTAAGGGATATATTTTCATATCCCGTAGAAAATTATATAATAATTAGTAATCATTGATATATACAAATGATATATACAAATGTTAGTATATATATAAATTTTTCTGTTATTTAATTCCATTACACGTTTTCTTATTGTATGCAAATATAAATAATTATAAATTATGAAAATTACCATCGATGGCGAGGTGGAACCACGTGCCATTGTTTCTAGAATTCGGCGTTCTATTGGGAAAGATCACCTTGCACTCGTACCAGCCCTGATCGCTTTCACGAATATTTGTCAGGTTTATGCTACCCTGGCCGTATCCGCGATGTCCGATATCGTCCAACAAGTGTATGCGACCTTTGTAAGCATTGTCCACCGTCACATGTCCATCGTACCAGGAAAATATTGTACGTTTCTGTAGCATTATAGAATAATATTATTAAGATCTTGTTGGGATACATATTTTTAATAAATTATATATTATAAAATTAGTTCTCTCTTCTGAGTTCTGTAAAAATTGTACATTTTATGATAAATATCATTATTTAGCGCTTGAATTTTTTTTTTTTTTTTTTATTCAAGAAATATTTCTCTGAGCGATCAATTTTTAAATACAATCGTAGATGAACCTTGGGAATTACCGCGTAATCTGATCGTAGCTGCTGCGATGACCATTAATTGGATCATCCTTTCGCGGAATGCAAGACTCACGCAACTCAACGCAAAAAGTATTATGTGTATTAAACTCAAGTTGTATTCACGCAAGGTCTCACGTTAATGAAGACGCAGTTTAATGAATAAGGATTCATCATTCATGTTATTTTCGGCAATTCCCAATTGCCTGTCAATCAGTCGAATTTCTTCATGTTTATCGACAATTAAAAAAAAAATTTACGATCTACGAATAAAGATACGTCTGAAGAAGAGGAGCGAGAATGGTGCTAATCACTTCTAATCGTCTGACAATGCATTAACAGTGACCCACTAGTTGGACCCCTCATGTTGCAGACTGAACGTGACTAAATATAATGCAGCCTTGCGTCCCGTATTCCAATTACCACGACGGACAGACGAAGAGGGAAGAAGCACCTGTTTTACATACGCATCAGGGACCAATCAGGTTAAGTTCCACTTGATTTTATGCGATGGCCACGTGCAATCTGTTTCCGTCGTATGTCGCTCGTACGATGCGACATCCGCAACCTTCCATTCGGGCAAATTCATCGTTTAGCCATTATTGTTTGTCGCTTTACGAAAATCGACGCTAGGAAGAATTTTTTTTTCAAGATTATATAAATTATACCAAGCGACTGCTATTTTTTTTTTATTTTCTTTAATCGGTTTAATAACGTTTCACAACCGTTTATTTACAATATTTTCCTATCTTTTCATACATCGTAAGATATTCAATGCTACGCTCTCTCGCGTATTATATATCCACTTGAAATCGAGAAGAGAGACTTGAAAATCTATATTCAGGTAGATTGTCACGTCAACGGAATCAGATATAATTTCGAAGAAATTGAATAACCTACCCTACCTTGAACGCTTTTTCTACGCGTCTCTGCCGGAAGGCGACGAGTACGTCCGTATGTAAATTAACCGAATAACAGCCAGCCTTAACGCTCTTTAATCGTCAATCAGTCAATCGCACGTCGTCGTGTTACCATTGTTACGTGCGGTATGTTATTAAACGCGTACGTCGTTAATAAATGAATTCCTTTGCTTTAATCTCAACTTTAGATTGAATAAAATAAGTGTTGCTCACACATATTTTTCATTACTGCGTTTCATTTTCGAAAAAAGAATATGCCTAATACTTTTGTATCAAATTTTAAACAATATATATTTTATGTTTCCAGATATCAATAATAATATAAAATTAATTTTTCCAAGCCAGATAGTGTTGCAATGAATGTCGCATTGGAAAATCAATATCACATTGATTTATAATCTTTACAATTATTTTAATAAATACTTATATAACAATAAATATGTATTTGATCCAAGGTAATATTATGTCATAAATCGGTATATTATTTCGATCACGCAACGTGTAATACTGTTTTTGTTTCGTTACTACAACCTGTTTTGAAGTGGTATTTATCTTAATGTATATATATATATATGTATATATATATATATATATATATATATATTGTGTATTTATAAATCCATCTTAATATCCAGGAATCATTTCGGTCGCATGTTGTCTGATATTCAAAGACAAATAATACAAAAAAAAAAAAATAATAGAAAATGCAAGAACTAAAAAAATATAGCTTTCATACACATATATATATGAGATACCCTTTGCAGACATTGGAGACTCAGAAATAATAGGTATATTAAAAAAATATATATTATTCGCGTTTTACAATAACACGTAAATTGATGAAGAGCCACCGACTGTTTAGTGTCGAAAATAATCTGAGCCAATAGAAATATGGACTAAATCATTGAAAACTATATTTCACATCTCATCATTAATCATTAAATACTATCACAAATTTAATTCAAGCATACCCATAGACTTATCCTAATGTTAGTGATTTAGAAAAAAGTGATAGTACTTAATGATTAAAAATTTTACTAATATATTAATTAAATTTGTGAATTATATTGTTTGTCGAAGGATAAAAAGTGCTAAAAAAAATTTATTCATTTTGAAATGATAGAATGAAACGAGCAAATGCGAAAGTGGAAGAGGCGCATGGATTAACAGATCACGATAAATACATGTCTTCATTCAATCACTTGCCTTCTGTGAATCCTTGGCACATTTGCACTATTAAATAATCATCATAAATATCTGCGACATAATTTTTCATTTGATTTTGATTCTCAGCGATTATCGTTTCTATACCGATATAATAAATGCAGCGCGCATAGAATTATGCAAAAAATAATTACATACTCTGTATGTAAGCTTAATTTTTTTATAAACCTAAATACTTTTTGTTCATATTTCTCTGATAATATTAATAAATAATTAGATAAAATGTGTCAATATGAATGAGTAAAGGAGTAGATAAAATCGCGACAATTCCTTAAGTACATTTATCTTTAATTTAATTTTTGTTTCTAATCTTATTTTGTTGATATTATGCATTGATGAATGCATTTCGATTGTTGTTGCATCTATAAATGGCTAAAGAATAATTGCAGATTTCTCAATTAATACATTATAAGTCTCTGTAATATTATTTCATCTTTATATCACACATTAGTAAAATTTAACATTATTATTAATTTAAATATCAAACGATATACATTTAAAATTCTTTTTCTATACAATCAGCTTCATGATAAGATTATTAATAATCTTTTTTAACACATCATGTGCTTTGATATAATTCGATAACATTTCAGATCTGAGACTACGCACGTGCTCGATTTTATGCACATGTTATGATTTTATTAATTTAAAAATTTCGCGGATCTCTATAAAAAAAAAAATTAATTTATATTAATCCATGGATATGTCATGATGCTCGACGTCGACCGTTTAATACTCTTTGCATGTTCCTCATAACCGCAACGTGGTTCGAGTTACCACGCTTCAGACTCGTCCTGATTTGACGATAAAACGAAAAGGATGTGCTTTGCTCCAATTGATGCTGTCCGTCTTGGCTGGTTCGCCTCTGAATGATTCGAGTACAGAAAGATACGCTATATTTATGTTTATTTACTCGGGCGCATGTTTCAATGCACGTGTACATTTCAAGTTTTTTTCAAGAATTTTATTAAAAATCAAATAATTTCAATGTATTATTAAGAATTATAGTCCTATTAAAATCAATTGTTTCAATTTTTAAAGATAAAAAGTATGTATATGTAGCAAGAATTAAGAAATGAGCTATAATCTATTATAAGTTATATGTCATCTATAAAAATTAAAGTTTTCAAATTCATCATATGTCATATCCTTACTGTATATATATATGGCGTTAATTAAAATGTGATACATAATATCAATAATATATTTGACAGATAATTATGTAACAATAAAAGAGAGACTGCTATATTTATAACTTGACAAAGCACATTGATTTGTTCGACGATATGATCGAGAAGTTACAAAACAAATGTTATTTCACGAATGGCATCAACGTCAGTTCTGTATAAGCACACACGAAACGCACACAGAAACATCTGCGTATAACATGCCACTTGGCGCTTGCAAGCAGGAAAGATTTATATTAATCGAGAAGGAACATGCACGATAATTTCGATAATTTCACGACAATCGCTGAAAATTACATTGAAAAGAAACTTTCAAAACAATATCTCTTATCATTTTGGCGAAAAAATAAAATGATTAAATATTATTATTAGAACAATCTCAATATATATATTTTTTTTTTCTAAGCAACGCAGCATCTTTCTCGCGCACGCATTCATGATGATCTTCTAATTCTTTCTGAATTTTTCGCGCGAATCAATAAGAATTATTCATGCGTCAATTCAGATTCCAAAATATTTAACTCCCGGGGATATGTTAAAAAAATATCACACTCTCAAAGTTGCTAACGTTGTTAGTAATACATTTATAGGATCGGGATCCTAATAATTACGATGACAGTAATACCCATCAGAAGGGTATCGAGTTAACAAAGCTACTGTGTGTGTCATGAAGCTATCTCGGCAGTAAAATCTGCATCCACGGTAAAACTTTAATAATCGTCGTGGATTTTTCATCGACTCTGCCCGATAAAGCAAGTCGATCTAATCCATAAAATATCATTTGTAACATTAATTATTACTCTCATTTATCGTTGTACACGTGGTGTCTTTGCTAAAAGATAGAAATCAAATTTCTCATTGGAATGCGTCAACAAAAGTCGCTCAAATGCTTCTTCAATTGATAAAATATACGATCCCGTATTTATGAAAATACTCGACGGAATGTGCAAAATGAAAGCTATGTTAATAAGCTATGTTATCGAGGCGAAGCTTGATTCTCTTCAAATTCAGATTCTGTTACCGAGATGCGGTGAGATTTTACCGCCAATCATATATGTTACATCGACTGTTCAGAAGCGATTTATAATAATAATACGTATAATTGAACAACATTTTGGCCTTTCAAAACGTTCGCGATAACTCTCACGTACTATTACAGCAACGCGATTACATATCTGAATGCTCTGCTACTACGAAGTATTGTACGTACACGGCACTATAAATTTATCTTCCTTTCCTCGCCAATTGTCCTCACACATCGTGTCGTATTATTATATATAATACAGCACCGGCAAGGCAATATTTCCGAATGTAAGACCCGATTCTGATGAACGTCGGATATATATGGAATAAATTTTAATCAAGTTTATATTTTATTGCAGATTTAATCTTTCATACATCACGAATTCGCTACATCTCTATTGACATTTCTGGAACTTTGGAAATTTTCTCTATATTGAATTTCTCCTTTTCGTTTTTTCTCTCTTAGCAGAATATATCATCATCTATAATATATGTATAAGCTTACATTTTCGTTATTACATTGTGGTAACTCCTTCAATAGCTTCGACTTTTATTCTCGATAATAATCTACTGATAGTTTTATCTTTTATGTGTTAAAAAAAATTTCGCTTAGAGAAAAAAATACATATATATTATCGCGCTACAAGAAATTAAAATTATCATACAAAAATGAATTTGAGAAAAAAGACAGAGAAACTATGCTATTTTAAAATGTTAAATGTTATTTTAAATTCCTCTATTAGGAGAGAATATATCGTTGCAATTGCTACGATCAAAATGTACAGATTTATTACAAAATTTTTCTATTCTTTATCAAAGATTCATGACAGGATTCGTGAATATAAAAAATACTTCTCTCTCTCTCTCTCTCTCTCCCCCTATTTTTTTTCAAACTATTTTATATAAACGGCTTTATATCCAAAGCTCATCAAAATTCGGGAAAAACAACCCGAGACGATTCCTTTGCAAGTACACACGCACATTGTATTTATAATATGTATACACGGTACACATTTCTTTGTGTGTGTGTGTATATGTGTATGTATAGATACATACAGAGATAGGTAGAACGTGTGAGACACATATAGACACATGTACATAACACTAACTACATAACGCAATAAAAAGGAATCGCGCGGGCCTCTTGCTAGCCAAACACTATGCGCAAGCAAATATTTTATTTATTTACAATCGTTCCGTTTCTCATCGTGCATCAATTCAATATTGGCAATATTTATTGCATTGACCTCTCTCACATGTTAGTGAAACTTACGATATCAATTCATCGACGGCGACCACTCGATTAGGAAAAAGACCCATGAATTATATGCGGATAATAGATACGCGTGAAAATGTCTCGAAGTGAATAAAATGCCATTTTTCGTAATTCTTGATTCCTTAGGAATGTATAATCGCTTATTTTCTACTTTTTGACACATGAATTTTACACGCGATTATTTTTTTCATTTATTTTATATGTCCTATTCTAGATAGACCTTTTGGTACTTTTTTGACTTCTTACTTTCCTATATTTCAAAATAAATTTCTAATTTTAAAAATTCATAGAATGTTTAATTATTTTTCGGCATATATTGATAGTTTTCTTGATGAACAAAAGAGTAAAATGAATTAGATGTATATTAATTAAAGATTTATATGCCGATATAATAAAATATTTGAAGTTACATTATTCTCAGTCTTTTTTGAAAGTTTAAGGACAAGTGATGTTTCTCAATGAAACTCTACAAATTGCAAAAATGGTATTTCAATCACTTCCCAAGTCGACTTCAGCAATGTCAAAAGCGTTATCGAGTATTGTAGGCCGACGATTATCACCGTTCTTGTTAAGTATATATGTAACCACAATGATATTGACTCTTTCTTTATACCCAGGAAGATTCAAGATGCCCATATAAGGATATCGAAAGTGTTCCCTTATCATAGCGGGAAGCACACTCGAGTGAGATAATCGCCCTTGTTTATGTATATAGATATACATATCGATATCGGATTAATAATAGAAGTTGCGGACCGAGACGAACGTCTTCATATCAGAAATGAACCTTAATGATTGAAAATTACGTTAAGTACAATCATTTCATAGCGAATTATAAACGCGTCATTTAAATCAAATAATACTTGAGATAATCCAGAATAAATATTCGCCTCGATCCTCAATGAAGCTATTCGTGCTACCTTCCGTTTCAACCCTCAAGTAGTCGTGCGATTAAGTGTTTCTTAGGATTAAATGTACAAATTACCATGAAGAATAATACGGATACTTATAGCAAGTCCTTAATACCTTAATATCTAAGGTATTAATAGAGAGCGCGTGTACATACAAGATGATTCAGAAATACTTGTACCTTGAAGATGATCTTTCTACATATAAGCAGATGTCATATGTACATATGCCTGGTTTGTGAGTTATAATCGAAAGATTACATTCAATTCATTACCCTGGCTTGTTCTAAATTTATTAGATTTTCATTTGTGGAGACACTTAAAAGCCCTAATTTATGCAACTGAAATTGCAAATGAAGAGACGCTTCACCAATCCTAGCTTGCGCGGAACCATACGCAATCATTATGGGATCTTTGAAAAGGTGTGACAGTCCATGATGTATCCATTTGTTGTGAATTATGAGTAGGTAAACAATTAAATTGAAGATATATTACATTGATCATATGTCATTGTACATATATTCTGTCAGTTTTTGTCATTGGTCATTGAATATAACCTTTTGGGTTAAATATTAGTCCTTACATTTTTACAAAAGTTTTAAAGCCGATAATGAATGAACTAAAAAGAAGAACTTCTTATTGACGGTTTATTTAGATGATTTCCTCCTTGTCGGAGATTCTTACCGAATCATATCGAAAAAAATATTAAGGAAAAAATTGCTCTTGTGAATCGCTCTTGGGCTTTTTTTAACTATTAAAAATGTAAAACTTCTCCAAATAATTTGTGTGAATATTTCTTGTTAAATTCGAAAATTATGACAAACTAACATAAGAAAAACAAAATAATCAAAACTTAGTTTTATCCTTCAGAAACAAAACAAAATGCACAATTCGAGAATTTGCTCAACTTATTGGTCATATTGTAGAGAGTTGTCAGGTAGTCAAATATCCTTGGATATCTATAAAGAGACTTGAGAGAGTTAAAATTCCTTGCTCTTCTAATCACGGACGGAGATTATGATCGAAACATGATCTTGTCAGAATATCTGCAAGAGAATTTAACATAGTGATCAAATAAAATTCCGGTAGCACGTAACCCTATAAAAACTTTCTCTTTTGAAAAAGAAATATTTTTCGATGCCTCCATTATAATTTGGGGAGCCCATTGTGAAGACGAGAATATTCATGGTTTTTAGAAAGAATCGGAAAGATCCTATCATATAAATTTTTTAGAAGGGATTACACTCCCGCCTTTTATGTATTTCCCTACTCTTCAAAAAACTGCCAGTCTTTGGCAATAATTTCTTTTAAAAAACAAGCTTTAAAAATATGCATGTATGAGGATGAATGGAGAACCCAGCCATCCTGAATCCTGAACTCCGAAGATTATGGCAACTCCTGACAGAGACTAGCATTATTACGTTTATTAATCCCTTCAAACAAGTTTGTCATATAATTATGATCAAACTTCACTTGAAGTAAGTTCGGTTTCATATAATTTTATTCTTGTTTATGTGTAAAGAACTTATCCCAAATGTACAAGTATTTTTGAATCATCCTTATATAATGTATGTATATATATATAAAGTAAGAATAACTAAAAAACAAGAAATTTTCTTGGCAAGCATAGAAGAAAATCAATAGCAATAATAATGATGACAAAGGATGAGGGTAAGAGAAGAATGATAAAGAGAGACAAAAATTTTAACATATAAAGCATAATTTCCTGTGAAGGGAATAGTACAAAGTATCCAATACCAGTAGCGAAACTCAAACAAATTTACTATTGTCAAATTAGCCTGAAAAGCAAATTACACCGGCCACAGCAACTTATTCTAACGCGACCAATCAAGGGTTAAACTCTTTACTGTCTATAATCATTCTATGTCTGCTTCGCATATGCTCACTCGCGCATTCTCTCTTTCTTTCTCACTTTCACTCCAGAAGATTCGTCGCTATGACGGTGCAGATCACCCACAGCACGTTGCACACGAAGTGACGAAGATTAGTGGAGAAGGACCGATAGTCGTGCATTCTCACTCGCGCTGCAGTATCTCCTGATTCAGGAAAATAGACAAAGCGTTCAAACAGTCTGACTTTCTCGCATGGAGCGTTCCAAAGCGGCCGTTCGTTTCTATTCAAATGAATTTCATAAGCTAAGAAAAATCTGTTTTCAATAAGGGAGTAGCTCATAATTCTTTTTCCCTCTTTCTCTCTTCATCGGAATAGATAAATATTTTCTGGCTATCAATTAATTATAAATAATTATGAGAGTTATAGTTTGTTTTCTTCGCGATTCGTGAGCAATTCTGCGATGTTTTCTTTTGTTAAAAATATATTATATCAGAATAATTATATTAGAATTGCACGTTTTTAAAGTGAATCAACACGGTTTGAATCGGTACCCTTCGAGAAGCGAAAAACGATTCGTGTAACGTAAATCATGCTGACATATACATGTTTTTTTGCGCGCATATTTTTGCGTTTCGTCAGTCGGCAGTGCCTTGCGATAAAACGTTTGTTTACTTTTCACTAAAGTGCGTATCGCAGCATAATGAAGAAGAGACCGTCGACGCGTTTGTCACGCCAACGGTCTCAGCGATGAACGTCTCGAGAATGTATCAATATATGTCATCATTTTTCAAAAACGTGCTACTATTTAAATTTTATAATAATATTTGGCTTCTTTTGGGACGCTCCATGCGGATCGAGGATTAGTCAGTTCACAGGTAGTCCTGGAAAATCCAGGATAGTTATTCGAGGGAAAGTTAAACAGGTTTAAAGACGCTGACAGCGCGATTACCGTTCATTAGGCTTTTGTCACCATCTTCTTTCGGTTATGATAATCCCTGTAGTCACACTCGACAAGAACACGTTTCAATAATTCGATCAATCGGCCACTGACGATAGCGAACTTACCATCTCATATATGTATATCATCTGTTCGCAGAAATATACAGCGGCGACAACAGATCAAATCATGATAATATTATTACGACTATGCTTACAAAGCATTCATTTTGTTTATAACGATAAAAAGCAGTATTTTTTTATAAATAACAAGTTACGCTCCAATTAATGTTAGCGGTTACATCGTTAGAGTTATGAACTTATTGAAACAACAAAGAAAGAAAAAAATGGCAATTAAAAAGTAAACATTTTTTACTCCAAGAGTTGATTTTGTAATTTTATGTGATTTATTTTATGAATGTACATCAAATATTTTTTTTTGTTTGTCTTTATTTTTGTTTATGCTTTTCTCTTCTCTGTCCTTTACATTACTTTTGTACTCACATATACTGTATACCAAAGAAATTTTCTCAATCATTATTAATAAATAAATAAATAAAAATAAAATATAAAATGTGCGCATAATTTTTTATGCTAATATTAACATGATCCTCTGTTGCTTAAGCTGTATCTTCTGTGTCCGATCGGTCGGTAAAATAAATAAAGACTCACCATTTCGGTCGTGAGACTTGCTAATGCCTCTTCCACGGTGGCCGCGATCCTTCCGCCGTCATCCTGACGCTGATTACCCTTGATTGGTGTCGTCGGGCAACCTAAAATTATCCTTAATCGTCATCGTGCAAAAAATAATATTGAACCTTTTAGAGATTGCTCGTAACGAAAGGCATAAAGGTATTCCGAGCGATAGTGTGATTTCCAAATTAATTCTATATTTGGAAAAAAGCGGAAAAATGATCGCAACTGCGAGATTGTGAAATCTTGAGATATTTGTTTTGTCACCGCGTGAAATGTATGAGAACATACACTATATACAGGGTGTATCATTTTAAGTGATACAACTGAATATTTCTTGAAGTAGAAGAGATTGAAAAAAAATGTTTCAGACAATAGTTTTATAGTTCCAAGGAAGGCAGAAGTTGGTCATCAATCAGTTTAATTATAGATGGCGCCACATTTTTCTGCATGGCGGTCATTTTTTCAAATGGCGATCGAGACAAATATAACGGTTTTTCAGATTTTCAATTCGAATCATTTTACAATTGACCATTTGATAAAATGGCCGCCATCTACAATTAAACTCATATAATTAATTTTTGCTCCCCTCGAAATCATAAAACTATTGTCCGAAACATTTTTTCCATTCTCTTTTACTTTAAGAGATATTCAGCTGCATTACTTAAAATGATACACCCTGTATACATGTAGCATCTATATAAAAATGTTTTATTCAATTAATTTTATGTAAGTTGATTTTTAGGGCTTCTGTATTTTTCTCAAGATTTCGCAATTTTCAAATCGAAACATGAAACGTAGAGAATATCGTGCGATCTATAAATCATGTTAATTAGGCATAATGACAGGGCTGGATAATATTTGAAATGGTTCCATTTTAAATATGTATTTAAAATGAAAATGTCATTTTGCATTTTGTATTTTAAATGCTTTTTGGAAAATCATTTCTATTTTACATTTAAAATAAAAATATCTATACATTTAACTATTTAAAATAGATAAATGTGATTTTCTAAGCGTATAAAAGGAACCAAGTCCCATGATTGGCCAAAACACAATTTCTTTTATAGCTACATTGAACTTAATGTTCGTGAGTATCACTTGTTTTTTAACTTTCGAGAATAAAATTATCAAATTATCAAATAAAACTATAAAATGTATGAATACTTCAATAAATTACATATAAAAGAAAAAGTCATTTTGCATTTGAAAACCATTTAAAATACCTATTTAACCATTTTATATTTAAAATAAATTCGAAAAGCATTTTGCCCAGCCCTGTATAATGAAAAGCATGTGAATTAATTGCTTGCGTGATCCAATATAGTGGAAGAAGATATAGATAAAAGAAAGATCGAAACTTATCTCATAGCTCAGCGATCCGAAGTAATCGTCGAAGCTCGGAAAACATACTTATACGTATACATAAAAATAGAAAAATAAAATCAGTGTATAGATAGGAGTTGATGAAGAATGACGAGAGAGTGAAGTTTCGTATTTCTTTTTTTCATATTTTCTCCTTTATTATCTCTTTTTCCTATTTGTTATCTTAGGCATCTCAACAAGGCTTCTTTTGACTTATTAGTTATAGATAAAACTCGATAAAATAATATTGAGCTATGAAGAATAGAATTGCTATTGCTCTTTCTACTTAACCGATATCATTTTTATCCATATAATCGATAATTAGCTAAATGACTGTCAAAGAACTGCAATTGTGAAAAATACACCTCATCGCTTTCATGGCAATCACTTCTGTGTCATAAATAGTAATACTCGCACACATATATATTGTATTATTCGTATAAAATCAAATAAGGTGGAAATGATTTTTCGTCCAAATACAATATTTAAACAATAATTATGCACTAAGTTTTTGTTTTTTTTTATTATCGCATTCCATATGTTTTATATATGTATATAATTTCGATATAATTGAATATATCGTCGTGATTTAAAAAAATTATTACTTTTGAAAAATAGTGTAAAAATAGTGTAACAGTGAATGAAAAATTGTAACAATAATAAAATATAATAACAATGAATAAAATTTGTAGCAAAAATCCTAGTAAAAGTTAATAAAAATATAGAATAAGTCGGCAAAACTGGTTTATATATAAATATTATTCTGATATATGTAATATATATATATTATTCTAATCTTTGATATGTATGTATTAATTAACATATATATTATAATTTCTTTGTTTGCTTTGCTTTTAAACATCACGGATCCTGTTACTTCAATTAAAAAAAGAATCTTTTCCTTGACACTAAAAAAAATCTTTCGCTAGTTTGGCACTGGAATGTGATAATTGCTTGTGTTATGACACATGAATTTGTAAAGTTAACGATAGTAATGTATACGCTGTACACATTTCATAGTATAATTAAAACATAATTTTAATATTCTGAGGGAATAAAACTTCTCATGATAATTTGTTAAATATACTCCATATATTCGTATTCAATAATTCTGTTATATTAATATTCTGCATAATTGTTATATGAATATTATATAAAGAAACCCATCATCAATATGATCATTGTTGTATCACTTAATCGATATCAATAAACCATAAAAAAATTCTATAAAAAGAAAACTTTAAATGTACAAAATCGGCAGAATACATATATATATTCTAAAAAAAAAATCGAATACTCCTCGCAAAAAAAATCAACATATAAAAAAAAACCAAAAATCTATGTCAACAATCGAAAAGCAGACTGAGAATCAACTCGCAAATTTCTTTGTCAGAGACTTCGAGTAGACAGAAGAGAAGAGGAAGCTAGCGGCAGAAGAAGATGTAGCTGTGATCCTCGTGGCAGTACTCTTCAGGAGCCGTAGTAGATGTTGAGCGCGCACAGCAACTTACCTATGTCGCCGCTGCTGGAGCTCTCGGTGAAGGACGGCGTCCCCTCGGTCCATGTGGGCGTCGAACCCTCTGCGCTTCCAGCTGGTGGAGTCCATGTGAGACAGCCACCACCGCGACTGCTACCCCCGCTCTCGACGCTCAGCGATGACTTGGTTTCCCTGCCGCCGCTGCCGCTACCGCTACCGCTGCTCTCCAAATGCACATCCGATATGCTATCGGAATAAATTTATTTGAGATTTAATACCTAGTAATCGAGGAACGAGTATAATAATGTGTGTGATTAAATTAAAATCAAATAATACTAACATTTTCCTTTTCCTGAAGTTGCCGTGATAAAGCAAAAGAAAATCTTTGTTTAGATGCGTGCAAAGTGCAAAGATAAGCATAAAATATATGTATATGTATATTTTAGTAATTAGCAGGACTGGGCAAAATGCTTTTCGAATTTAATTTGGCATTTAAAATGCCAAATATAAAAAACTTTAAAAAATATATTTAAAATGCAAAATGTAAAATAAGTTTTTTGAATCTATTTTAAATGTAAAATGGGTAAATAGGTATTTTAAATGGTTTTCAAATACAAAATGACTTTTCCTTTTATATATAATTTATTGAAGTATTCATACATTTTTTATTTGATAATTTGATAATTTTGTTCTCAAAAATTAAAGAATAAGTGATACAATGTTAAATTCAATGGCTATAAAAAGAAATTGTGTTTTGGCCAATCACGGGACTTGGTTCTTTTTAGCTTAGAAAATCACATTTATCTATTTTAAATAGTTAAATGTATAGATATTTTTATTTTAAATGTAAAATAGAAATGGTTTTCCAAAAAGCATTTAAAATACAAAATGCAAAATGACATTTCCATTTTAAATACATATTTAAAATGGAACCATTTCAAATATTACCCAGCCCTGGTAATTAGTAATATCAATAATATATCATTAATATCAAAAAAAAGTTCAAAACAAAGTGTAAAGATGATACATATATATTTTATCAATTACATATCTGATTATCAATCAGTAACATATATTCTTAAAAGTTACTAGTTTCACATTATGACTACTAAAGATTTTGCAATTATCATTATGCATTACTTCTGTTAACTAATTTTATTGTAATTCAGGTAAATGTTGTTACACATAAAACGTAACAATTAATTTTTTGCTCTTGATTTCATATTACTGATTGATAATGAAGATAGTTTAAAATTATAAACATTAACATTACAAAAGATTGCACTCACCTTACAGTGTCGTGACACGTCTTGGTGAGCGTAACATGATGTGGAACTTTATTGTGCTTGGAATGAGCGGTGCTCACGTTGCTGGCGATAATGGTTGCACCGCCTTGTTGAAGATGACCACCGGAAGCCAGAGTTTGATCATTTGAGCGGACTGCGTCGTCAAAAGGCGGGGGCGGGGTGGAACAGGTGGAAGGAAGGGTGCCACCTACAAGAAGCGTACTACAATTAGCCCTAATTGACACGCGTCTATCATTTCGAATAAAATAGTAGCAAGGATGGAATGGCATGAGAGAATAAGTTGGATAAAGAATTCGTTTAGCGCAGAATCACACTCACATGTATTCTATTACTAAAATACATGTTTGGCGTAAAAAATACGGTTTTACTTCGAATAACAGTTTTGGAAAAACATATTTTTTATCCTCCTTGAGACATTGATGCATCTTTTTGTATTTGTTAAAAAAGTAAAATGTTGAAAAATTTAGAAATATTTTTTACAACATTTTTTTATCACCGTATCAATTTTCGTATCTATTAACAAAATTAATCATCATGATAAGAAAATTGTATGCTGTTGAAATATAGAATAATGCAGGGTTGGCATGTTTTGAACAATGTGTTTAAAACTGTCCGATTAAAACTTGTTTAAAACAGTGGATATTATTTTAAACATTTTCGTTTTAAACAGTTTTAAATTACTTTTCTCGTATTTTGGCAATGTTATTTACATTTACAGTTTAACGCAAAAAATTTAAATATTTACACAGAGCTATCAAGCGGTTTTTTTGCTTGTTTAAAACATGCTTTTTCAGTTTAAAACATGTTTTTTAGTTACTTTATTTAAAAACACAAATAAAATAAAAAATATTAAAAAAAAACAAATGTTTTTTGTTTAAAATGAAAAAAAACAAGCTTTTTGCCAACCCTGGAATAATTTAAAGATCATCAATTTTTATTATACATTTGTAAAGATTTAAAAGTTGAATTAACAGAAGAAATTGAATCATTTTATCAATCTAAGGTGATTCAATCGTTCCGGTTTAAAATAGTAATGATATCTGCTCTAAAAATCTACGCAAAAAATTAACCCTTCTGCCTATCTACGCATATAATACATGGTTGATGAAGCTTAAGATAAAAACAACTATAAATATTTGCAAGAAAAAAAATAACTATACAAAGTTTGTAAGCAGTTTTATACAACAAGGAAATTATTCAGAGCAAAAAATTACATTTTCATCACTTTTAGAGACAACAAACAAGCTAGCAAATTATTAATTTTGTAAATCAAGTTTTATATTATGATAAAATTGTATTATTTATTATATAACTTTGCGACAGTACATGAGATTATTGCATTCTTAAAAATGCTGAAAATGTAAAAAAATGTCTAATAATAAAGATGCAATCAAAATATAAAGCATCTATATCGAAATTAGAAGAAACAATCTCAAACTTTCAGTAATACTATTTACGTGTGTCTGTACGTATTCAGCCATGTGTGTATACTATGCAAGTGCAATAGCAAATAAAATATTCAGATAGGGTAGTAGGACAGATTGAGTTTTACATGATACATCTCTGATACGTTATCACAAAGATACTCATATAAACATCCTCTTACGCATCGATATAGACATATATCATATCGACATAAAGAATGGAGAAATTATTAATGCAATTTATAATCAAAAGGTAAATCTTTCGAAATTCTTCGAGCTGACATATATGATACAATTACAAGTAAATAAGTACACAATTAGTTAAATAAATAAATGCTAAATCACACAAAAACTAGAAATGATAAAAATGATAAAAAAGGTATATAATTATGAAAATGTAACAATGTAAACAAAATTTCACTTTTCATAACACATTATTCATTTATTGATGGTAATGAAAAATTCTATGCATGCAATTTCTAGTTTTAAAAAATTGCTAGAAACGTTAATCAATCAATAGACTATTACGCAATAATAGTTTTGCACTATGGACAGAGAATGATTTAGATTGTTTATAAACAATACCTCACCGATGTCTTAAAATCTGACTGACATTGAAATGTCGCAGATGTGAAAAAGAGATGAGGAAAAATGTCTTTTAGTCAACGCAGATTATTTTCTTCTCGATGTCTAATATAAATAACATAATAGAACAATTAATAATTAACATAACTCATAATTTTCTTCGATAACTGTCGACTATCAAAATATTGTTATCGCAATCTAATATATGAGATCGGGGAATCATAATGATATGCGGGAAATAATAATATCATGCTGCAGTGATAGTAAAAGAAAAAACATTTTATGTCTAATAAGCCAATGGAGGAAAATGGAAGCTGTTGTTTTTCCTTGTAAAGCTACAATTCTTCCTTATAAAGTTGCAAGTTCCAAACAAATCTGATATATTATTATCATTTATCGCGAATCGGAATTTGTTATCATCTTGATCAATATTATCAAAACTCTTTTAAATCATCTGTCATCATGACTTTTTTAAAATGTAGCCTTTTTCTTATCTACATTGTTAAGAGTCTTATAATAATTTAAAATTAATAGCCAGAAATAGATTTTTATGTAAACGATCGTGTCTTTCGATAAGTATGTAGAAAGGAGATATTCGGTCTTAACATTCCAAATTCTTGGGAATTAAATAATAGATCGTTGCCATTCGAAAGCGACTTAAATCTTTCATGGTTGGTATTTAGTATTTTGGCTTTCAACCCAACTTTTTCTTTCAACTCAATTTTTTCTTCTTCCTGATTTAATTGAGTTTTACTAGTCAGAACTTTTTGTTTGATAGGGTTGACTCCATCTTCCTTTAAATTATACAAATATAGCTTTTCTTGCTGAGTATTCCTCATTTCGTTTTTCACTTTGATCTTCTCGAAACTTTTTACTTTCTCAGAAACGAAAGACTTTTTGACGTTGCTATTTCTACTTCTAAAGTTGTCGAAATTAGAAGATATAAGCACTTCGCTCTTGGTTACGTTCTGCAGTTCATCTCGGTTCATATTTTTTGGATTATTCTTCCTAACGTGTTTGTATGAAGATTGATTTTCACGAAATAAAAAACTTTCATCATAATTTTTATTCGAACTGAGTGCTGCGAATGTAGAAGAGTCCTCGTATTTTTTTAATCTCTCATTAGTTTGTCGATCAAAGTTACCGATTCTTTCGCGGACCATCTTCTTCTCGTTTTCATTTTCAATGCGATTGCCTTTCGGGAGGATTTCTTTAAATCCATTTCTTCTATTTCCTTGTTCATCGTTTATAGTTTTAGAGATATTTTTGTCATCAAAATAACTATTGTTTTTAGAAGAACAATTCTTCATTTCAAAAGATTTATCGCTTTCGATTGCTGATGGTTTTTCATCTTTAAAATTTCTGGCATTCTTATCACTTTGCTCCTGAATCTGATCATTTTTATTCATCTGAAAATCGATTTTTGAAAACAATCTTTTATCCTCTTTTCTTTCCTTTGTTTTCTCAATTTCATCCAAACTTCTATTAAAAGCTGTAGATATTTGTTTCTTCGGTTTCGGTGCAAGTCGTTTCTTTTTTCTAGATTTCTCTCGGATGTTTTGCAGCAATATGCTATCCTTCTTAGCGGATCTGGAAAGTTTTTGCTTAACCGATTCTTCTATAGACTTATTCTTCGCGTAAAATGATGCATCCATCGTTTTCGCATCTTCCATTGACTTATGATTATATGACATTGTCGTGATAGTCGTGATAGAGGCCTCGAGATCCCTCTGCTTTCTTTTCATCCTCTCGTAATATGTCTCGGAATGCTTCTTGTCTTTTCGCGACATCTTGTAATTCATCAGATCATTTCGAGAACTTGGATTGAGAAAATACGTAAACTTCGCTAGATGATCCGTCTTAGTGCTATCTTTCTCTTCTTTATCTTTCTTTAAAATAGTATGATTTTCAGCTCCGTCGAATTCTTTCCAGCGATCGGATCGGTAAATCCCTCTATCTGGCCTGAAGGGATACGGACTAGTCTTGATAATGTAAACGTCTTCAATCTTCTCCACGCTGACAAACTCCTCATCCAGATCCTGGATATACCAATCCATCGGTCGATCATTGCTTTCGGTTTCTTGGTCGAAATTGCCGCGATGCATGACGTGATACGTGTCGAGTGTCGATGTATGAGCATGCAACGCATTCGAGATCGCGGTAGTTTTAATAGACGTAGCAGTAGTGATAGTAGAGGTCACAGTTTTAGCGGTGGTAGCAGAAGTAGAGGAATGGTCGGGTGGGAGCGGGCGGTGCAGGTCGCACGAACTGTCATGCAAGCGATATCTCGTGATTATGGCTGCTTCATCACCTCGGCTGGAAGTCACCGATGACGTCGTTGAGACGGCGGCGCCAGCCGTCCGGTGTTCCTCGGAGGACCTGCCGGTCCTCGAGGGACCCGTGCCCCGCGGTGGCACCGGCGGTGGAACCTTGCCGGACGGTACCAGGTTCGGATTTGGCGGACTTGCCGCACTTCTACCCTTCAGCACGGCTGGGTAAGTCGTGACCTTGACCGTGGGAGCGGGTCCGGGCGGATGCTCGTGCGGATGCGGAATCTGACCGGCTAAGGTCAACGGTGGCGGACTCAGCGGACCGGCGGCGGGATTAACCGGAGTCGATGTGGCGATCGGCACCGAGCCACTCGTGACCGCCACGTTCGCTGCGCTGATCGCAGAATCGGGCAGGCTAACTGCTACTCGGAGTCGTTCGAGGTCGTTCGTGGCCGTCCGAGGGAGTTCAACGGTCGAGGGAGTCGCGGTGTGCAGCATCGGAATGGGAATATATAGAGACAGAGGCAGGCAAACAGAGAAAAACAGAGAAGCCGGATGAGAGAAGTCGAATGATTCGGAGAATCGTGCAACGTTGATTCTTTTCTGATCGAGCTCTTTATGAGAATATTCATAGTGCAATTTTGTAAATACTATGATACAATTTACTATAATATATATGGATATATATAAATGTTCGTAATTAAACAGGGAAAAGTACTAAGTGTGACCAAGTGCAATATGTGAAGCATATTTTTGTTACAATAATTATATGTGTATGTATAATAATGTATAATTATATAAAACACACATCATCTTATAATTCTTTCGAATTTACGTTGCACAGTTCACTCGAAAAATTATTCATTTGCGATAAATGATATATGATTGACAATTTATTATAATAAGCTGATTAATAAAGGAATTAATAATTATTTAATTTATTAAAACTTTAATTAATATATTAATATACTTGTATATTATAACTAATAGTTTCAGATTCATCGTAATATAGCAAACAAATTTACACAGGCTCTTTAAGATTAAAAATTTATCATAATCTTTTGTTTTTACTCTTTGAGTAAAAAACGCGCTCATGTCGTCATATTCTTTGAGTGTCTGTTTCAAAAGATAATAGGATATATTTTCGCGATATTGTGCAATTTTGAGAATAATTTCGCATAGCAATAAACAACTATACATTAAAGTAAATGAGACTCACCGGCCTTCGTAGGTGATGTAGCATGCATTGCCGAACCTCCAGTTGCCGCCACCGCTAAACCACCATATAACACCATGTACCATTACCGTACTTGTCACGTGTCCGGCTCTTAATTGGACAGAGAAACTCACCACGGATTTCGAAAGAATCCAAACGCGAAAGCCATACAATGCCAAAAGCGCTTTCCAAGCACGAGATCTCGTCTTTGGTGTCACGAAATCTCTTTACCGTAGGGTTCGAAATCGTTATGTCAGAAAGAGAGATTGATGTTGTAGATGCACAAAAGTATTTATCTTTTCTCTAGGATAGAATTAGGTTAATGTTCGGATTAACTTACATTTCACGGATCGTTTTCATCTTTACATATATTGTAGAGGGTACTTTGCTAAGTAACACGCACTTTGAATTTTGTGGCGCTTTCTTCTGGCTCCAGAGATATGCGATTTTGAAGTATCATAATGAAGTATCATTTTCGCATTTACTTGTATCATCTTTTCATTATATCTTACTTGTATGTTTTAATTTTTTTGTTTACATTTGTATCACTTTCAATATAGTTCCCCTAACAATTTTTTTTTTTTTTACATTTAATTATCTTTGTATTAGCGTACTGCTAGTATGCTTCAGAATCATAATTGCTACTCCACGCAAAGCGAGGTTCAACGCAAACTTATGCGCTTAGTTTTTTGATAGTAGAGCCCCCTCGCAAGGTGGGAGGGGAGGAGCAGGAGTTATTTTTTAATGCAAAGTTCCATATCACAATTTTTTCACACAAATCGAGGCTCAACTCCAATCTTGGTATTGATAAATGCTGTCTTATATAATTTTTTTAAATATGAAAGGAAAGTAGGAAGTTGTAAACCCATATGGAGTCTCACTTTGCATTAAAAAGTATATGCGTGAGACAGTATGTTCCGCCCCCCGCCGTGGGAGGGCTCCACTATAAAAAAAGAGATACTTAGGTTCGCGTTGAATCTCGCTTTGCGTGGAAAGCGAAAAAATCCAAGGAGCTTCGTCCCTGGAAATGTAAATACATTTGTACATAGTACAAATTTTTTCCACTGCTTTACGCGTACAACGTAAACAAACTTTATTTTTCCTTATTTTATATCAGAAAAAACATTAAAACTGTGAAACTTTAAAATCGTATATCTCTGGAACTAGAAGAGAGCGTCACAAAATTCAAAGTGCGTGTTACTTAAGAATGTATCCTCTACAATATATATTAAAATGAAAACGATCCGTAAGGGATCGAGGCGTAAGTTAATCTGCACATTTACCTCGAATTATTTTCGCTTATCTGTAGCATCAAAATCAGGATTTCATCGGTGATAATAATTCAAACCCTGCTTTATTATAAAATTTGGTGTTCGCTGCGTTCTTTCAAGCATTTTTTCATTCGCAGCATGAGCGAAGCATGATAAAAGCGTACCCTGCCGAAATCGCGCGGTCGCAGTTTCTCTGTCATCTCGTTGACCGAAGGAGTTCCGAGGCAGAACCAGGATTCGAGCAAGGGATGTAGGTGTAACAGGGAGAAATTAAACATTTTACTGACATTCACGATATAAAGCTGCTTAGGACAAATGCATTGGTAAAGGGATTAATTATAGGGATACGAGGATAGATAAAGTAACGAGGTACGAAGTGCAGAAACTCGTGAATAGTGGAATTTTTTTGCTAGGTGAAATATAATCTTTTTGTCAGGTAAAATATATAACTTTAATAAAATATAAATTGCAATTGTATATATATTGGTTCTGTATTATGTACAATATTTAATTCTGTATTTATTATTTACATTAATTTTACCATCGTTCATTATTAATTGTAACTAGTACTGAGATGTACGTATAAATCTACGTTTATTTATTGATGGTAAAATTATTTAAACTTTCTCTGACTACTAATGTAAAAAATAAAGATATTTTTATTGCAAAACGTGCATCTTTATGCTATGTATTAAAATCTACTAAATAATTATAGTATTAGAAATTTTAAATGTACATACGTTTTGTATTCGAATAATGGAATACCGTAGGAAGACAACTTAATGAAGGATGAAGGATGAGGGAGTAAATAAGATTAGACGGGACTTCATCTAAAATTCTTGACGTCTTCGCATGTCGGTAGTGTCGTGAATGCTTTAGAAGCGGGTAACGTGGGAATGCCGCAACTAAGTTTATTGCACTGATCGCTGTGCCTGGCTACAGTGAAATTCAGCGCAAAGCCAATAATAGAATCGTGAAGAAACGTTTTATCGAAGGCCTTCAGCACGATTTTCGGAATTCAGATTTCTAAGTTTTAAATTGCGCTGCTAATATATTTTGTGCCGTATTCTTGGCAAGAGAATTAGACATTTTTCAAATATAATTAATCCTTTCATCGCGTGATTCGCTATTTTGTTGTCGGCGTTTGGAGTTGTTGAATATTACAGGAAAATATTTAGAGATGCAAAAATAATCATACGTGATCCATTATTAATGACGTTCCGAAAATCTTTCTCGCGTGATATCATAAACAAGCGCAAAGAACTTTGGAATGACAGAATATTGGAAAATGATTTGAATTGAAACGCATCTAACTCACCGGTCGAATCGAAATCACCCTCCAGTGGCCTCAGTGGTCTGCTTATACTTTTCCTCTTCGATGGGGAATGCTTCAAGGCTGTAACATAAAATATGAGATGCCATAATTTCTTGTACAAAGCTGCGTGTAAAGTAACACATCAAGTTATTTTTAAAAACTGCTTTAAAATTGCACGTGTTAAGTATACCTATTAAAAGGGCACAAACGCTATTATATATTATGCTACAAAAGCTGACATCAGTACCGTAGCAAGGATCGAAGGATATATTAGCCTCGTTATTAGCTTTATTAGCACTGTTTCAATTTACAGAATGAACCTAATTGTTAATAGCTCATCTTATTGATTATTCAATTTTAACATAATAATTGTATAGAGTAAATGCTTTTTTTATCTTTTTCACTAGAGAAAATAATTTAATATATATAAGTTCTAAAAATAGTTATAAAAGTTGCCTTCTTTTTTGCAGATTTGAAATATTGCAGTCTCTTTTAAATATGCATATTTAAAATAAGCGTTTACATTTTAGCTAAATCTAATCGTTAATTCTAATAAAAAAATCAACTTGTATTACAACAGTTTCTTTCATCTATCATCTTATTCCTAGATAATATATCTAAATTTTCTCTCCAAATAAAACGTAAGTCTCGCTACAGCACTACTTGCCATAATTACATTGTAGATAAATTGTGTTCCTTCTTTGGGCTGCTATTACTATTCTACTATTAACGAACGAATTAAATTATCATATATGTGTGTAAATAATTTTATATTTTAATTAATTATACTAATCGCAAATATAAATGTCTAACATATATTATACGTATAAACATGTGTGAAAATATAATCAAGCACATTTATGAGTCTCGCTTTCGAGCGAGAGCTATTTTTACAATTGTCACCTGTATACTACGTCTTAATCCACATGCCTAAGTAGTTAGTCACATAAAAAAGTATGTACGTACATGAGATTTGTGCTGGAGTTTGTAGAAATATATTTTATGCATATGTAATAAATAAATATCTTGTTATATAAACGTTTATCTATCAATCTATCATCCGTGCCGTGAAATATAGGGTATGCCTAGGCTAAACTAATTGCTGCTTGATATCGAATGTAATAGGAAAGATTCGGAATTGTAGATGAGTTGTAGATATATATAGAAACTCAGTGAAAATATCCTAAATAGATGTGAACACAGAAATTTTTTTAATTAATTTTTTTTTTTGTTGCAAAATGCTATATCAAAATATAGTGCAGTGAACGGTGAAGAATTCATTATCCATGATTAATAGTGAATATCGTCGCTTGGGTATTGAAAAAAATGATCTTATAAAAAGATTCGATTCTTGGACTGTGTGTTGCGAAATGTGTGTCGAAAAGTAGGGAACAGTAAAGTGTGAAGAGTGATAAATAGAGTGATAAAGTATATGTATCAGGCGCACAATTCTCATAGGCATCGGTTGCAGAAGCGACAGAAATAGAAACAAGAGTGGCACACTTACACATACATACAAAAATATTAGAAAAATGTATTCGTATATATAATTCCACTACGCTGAAATTCGTTTAAAAAATTCTTTTTTAATAAAAATAAATTCCAAATTTTAAGAAAAATTGTATGCACAAACATGTAGTGAACCAAACACAGAATATTATGTTCAAATATAATCTGTGTAAATATAATCTAGTCGTTTTAATCTTGTAATTAAGTACAAATAAAAAAAAAGTAAAAATACATATATTATATTGATATATATATATTTAACAATTTGTCTTCGAGTTGCGCATGCAAAGAACTCTCGCACATTATTTTCATACAAATTTTTTTAAAGTCATAACCAATTATTCAAATGTTAAATTCTTTCAACAAAATCTTGATAGACATTTTATAGTCTAGTTTTTTTTTCAGCAGAATGCAAAATTGCATCAATCAAATTGAGAGGCAAGATAAATCAGCAATAGAGTACGGAACAGAGTAAGAAAAAAGAGATCATTCGTAAGAAGATGCATACAGGCAGGGAAATTATATGAAAACAAATGTACATACATTCGTACAAAAATGGACAGATGGACGCACACATAGACAGAGTTACCTATATAGCTGGTGACGAGGTTACGGAATTTGCGGTGATTCCCCTTAATCTCAGGCAGGTCCACTTTTGGTATTCGATTTTCGAGTTTCGATCAGTAGCAGGTCAGATCAGGTCATTGGGGGTTGACACGAAAAGAAGTGCACGGGACACAGAAACATCAACATTTAGCTAACTCCGTATATAATATGATTATATATACCGGATTATTGAATAAATAAAATTATTAAGGACTGCCGAGAATAGATAGAAACATTAAAGAAAGTCAGGGTACACCTAGTTTCCAAACGTATCAAGTTGAAATACAAAGCGACTTTAAGCTTCTTCTTCTCTTCCCTGTACAAACAGGGGATCATTGTGGATTTTGTCACACATTATTATCTTAGATTTTTTTTAATCGAGCTCTGTTGCATTCAAGGATTTATGCGACACAAGTTGATGCTGTTTCAACGTTGCATTTAACATGATAAATTGTAAGAGAACCAAACAAAAGAATTACATAACTTTTCCTAGAGCGTTTTTGGGCTGTCAATTGTAATCTGTTTCTATTCGCATGAGATAAAATATAAGTGATGGGTGATTAACAAAACGCAAACGTACGTAACACAAACAACAAACACATATCGCACGATACAATATTAAGACAATATACAAAGTGTAACGCGCTGATGGTGCAAAAAACTTAAAATGAATAACGACTACGAGGGAATGTATGTCGTAGTAAGTGGAATAATGTCAATAATGATGATAGTACATTGGACCAGTGGTATTAATAATAATAGTAATTGATAGTAATAATAATAATGATAGTGACAGTATTAGTAGTAATAGTAGTAGTAGTAGTAGTAGTAGTAGAGTAGTTGTAGTAGAGTAGTAGTAGTAGTAGTAGTAGTACGGCAACAGATTATAAGTTGTGTACGGGTGGGCTTATAAATGAAATGAAGTTGTAAACAGCGAAAATGTTTATTGCAAAATATATAAATATGTACAATGGTGCCCACGTTCAGTCGATAGCTGAATATTTTCGCAATTAAAAAAAAAAGAAAAACATCTACGTCTACCGATTATTCTCGCTCTCACACTCTTGCACTCTCTTTCTCGAATTAATTGTACACTCACGCGGTCCTAACATTTGCTATTATTGCCAAAAATATATACGCGCGCGTTCAACATTATTATATTTCGCAGAGATTCTTTTATAAATATATAGATCGCACAAAATCGATTAGCGTCTCTCTACCTCTTGATAAAAAGCTTCTAAAGAGAGCCTTCATAGAGAGAACTATATATGTATATTTCGTATTCTTATTTTGATTTCTTTTAAAGTTGATTGATTAAATAATTAATTTATTATTTATTTGTTTTTTAAATTGTTGACCAGGCTAATTGAATACGCAAATATATTTCGTGCGTTCTATTATACTATTCTTTTCACAAATATGCTCTGACGAAAAGCTCAATATGCGCTTTAGCGCATCGATAAAACAGAAATTTTTATCATTAAGATTTATTCTTGTACATTAAAGAAGGAACTTTTATAAAAATTTGGCACATGATAATATTAAAAAAAAAAAGATAAAAATTAGATTGTGATTATTCGTCTCACTAACAAGAGCACATATAGTAATCTATGAACTAGATCAAGAAGTTATTGGCAATAAAAAGGATTTTTAAATAACTAAATCAGCTTCCTTTTTTGCTTACTTACTAAAAATCTTGTTAAAACGATCGATATTTTCTAACATGGTTCGCAGTCTAATATATAAGTAAAAATATGCCGATGGAAGTCACAAGATAGATTAACAATATCGATATATATATGTGAAAAATACTCAGCTATACTTGTGGACACCAGTGATCGGTAAATTTTTTTTTATTTCTTTTTAATAAATATATCAAAATAAAATTGTGCATCGAAGGAAAATATGATAATATATGCACAATGAAGTAAAACTTGTAAAAAAAAACAAAGTTATCAAAAAAAAGGAAAAAAATTATAAAATATACATACGTGTGTATTGTGTTAGCAATTAGTTACACCGAAACAAAACCCAAAAATGATCAATTGACACTCGTTAAACCCAAAATATATCTTATTCACAGCATTGATTCTAAACAAACGCAGATATCCGAAAAATTCTCTTCTGGATCGGATTGTATGCCATTGATAAATATCATTAAATAGATAAAGCACGTCATCTCTTATTTTATAATAGTTCTGATTTGCACGATAGCTCGTTAATCTATGCAAGGCACTGGGCAGATCAATAAAATTTAAATATAACCATGATATTGATGCGAAACATGTCTAGATAATTTTCGGATATCCGCATAGTATTTGTCGCATTCTCTGCAGTCACTCAAATATTTTATAACGCTGTTATAATCGTTAAAATATTTCTCTGGACGGCTAAATCTGTCTGTGATAAAATCTATACAACCGAAATTGAGTCGCTGATATCCGCTTTTAACATTCTTAAAATATAAGTAATATCAGATAAAGAGTTATTAAAACCAGAATCGCTTATATTAATCCTGATAACAATTACGATTAAGATATTTGTGGAAGCCTAATATTTTGTTAGATTCTCCTCTGCTCTTCCGGCAAAAACGCGAGTTTATTACGCGCCAGCCAAAAAAAATTGTAAAATTATATAAATGAATTAAATGGACGATTTTTTTAGTGAATTATAATGAGAAGAAAAATATATGTCTCTAGCTTACGGCTTACTGCTCTATGAAAATTGGATTATGCTCTTCTTAAGTAACAATATAAGTATCTTACTATTTATATAATGATAACATACTATGTGTATATATTCTAAGTACCAGTTTTGAGCTTCACTTATAATAAACTATCTTTGTTCTATCCCCCCTCCCTTCTCCCATTTCTCTTGCAGTAAATATTTAAAATATGTCCCAAAAGCATCAATAAAAGGTACAATTTGATAGCATTGCGATATGATTGAATCACAATACTGATACCATTAATATTATTCTTTTTTACCTTATACTTTCAAGAAAAATCGATTATCAATTATATTTGTATATAAGGTATAATACGCGACAAGTTAACATGATCAGAAGACAATGGCTATCAGTAAATAGGTAAGTAAGCGTGAATTTGCTCACATATTAGTGAGTTTTGCTGAGTGTAATCTTGTAGTCAGACTTGTTAGGACAGGCTGATTCGGATGGTACTTACGTGATGGTATTTTCTTAAATACTGTCTTGGCCATGAAATCCTGAAAGCGTTGCGCATAAAATCCTGGTCGATGAACCGATACTGTATCCTGAGAAAGCGAGAAACGTTCTTTCTATATTAATATCAGTAAGATGTTGAGACAAATACAAGAAAGCTGATTGTGAGAAAATTAGATTATAAGTGAGAAATTTATATGTTAATACATATATATGCACGCACGCACGCACGCATATTATACACATGTGACTTACCCCATCATGTATCATCGATTTCCACGTATGTTCTAATTTCTTTTTCAATCTGTAGCTTTGCAAAATATCGATAATACCAAGGAATAACAAAAGACGTTCACCACGCGCGTTCCTGGCAGGAATTCCGCCTGAGCTATTGGGAACAAGAACAAAATTTATTACGATCAACTAACATATCTCGATGCATTCATGAAATTGTACAAATATAATATTTACGGTACATCATCCTCTTCATCTATCGGTTCGCTTTCAGCTTGGATACTTTCCATTGCCGTACTATGAGCAACCAATCTTTGACGATTTATACTGCGTGATCGGTTCAAAGCGGCAGCGCCTATTCTATCTTCTCTATCTTTTTCCTTTTCAGATTGAATAAATCCATCAGTTTCACCTATTTCCCCAGCTTCTTCATCGGCGCTTGCCGATAATCTTTGCTCTTGCTATAATATAAATGTAATGTGTATTGATAAATATATATTGTATGATATGTTTATGTGATATATATAAAAAAAAGTCATAATACTTACAGCTTTTTCTTTTGCAGCCTGGTCAAGATTATGGATACCAACAAGTAAAGAATAATCCATAATTTTGAAACTTTCTAATACACGACAATCCCGTTGAATAGTTTTTACTAACGCACCATATGTATCAGCCTCTAAAAAGATGCCTTCTGGATGATGCTCCATAAAATCTAGATCTTTATATGTCGGTGAAGACTTTGAACGTTCTAATTTCGATGCCTACAATTTAATACAATATATGTATATAATATCACACATATAAAGTTATAAATATATTAATAATACAATATTGGTATAAATATATTAATGTAATATTACAAACCTTTCTCTTGTATGTTGATCCTTTCAAATCATATTTCTGATGCAATTTTACAAACGAAGGTAAAAGATTATTCATAGCCACTAATCTAACATTTTTACTATTACACCGATAGCAATACAACCCAAAAAATTTTGGCAATAGTGTTCTCGGATTCTGATTTAGATTCTACAAGAAACAGCATTGTCGTTATCACAGAAAATTTATTAAAAATTTTATTAAAAATATATTCTAATTGTATTCTAATTTAAAAAAATTCGCTCCTTTTTGCAATGTACCATATAATATCCTGGAAGAAGAGTTTGTAAAAATTCTCCTTCCTTATGCTGCACAGTCTTTATGATAAATTCATCATCATCCGTTAGATAAAAGATACTCCCACTAGCGCCAGGATTTGATAATTCGCGCAATGGAGCACTACACATTGACATCTAAATAAATAAATATATTTTTTTTATTAGTATATACTTGCGAGCACTTCATTATATTTTATTATATCGCAAAGGTTGGTTTATCTCACCAAAAAGTCGTCCGGTTGTATGCCAAAGAGATCTCTAAAATAACGAAATGCAATAGGTGCATAATTTTTAAATTTAAACTCCGAGAAATGATGGGCCGGAGTATGATTTGATCCTTCGCTGGGAAAATTCGTTGTCTCCACCGTCATAAAGTCCTGCATTAATAGATCGCGTTCCGGTTTACTTGCAAGACCACCGACAGCATGTTGTATACCCAACTGAATAGATCCCATAATTTGTGTGGTTTGAATCTATATAATATAAATAAAACGTATTTAAAAAAAGTATTTAACGATGTATATATTACAGCTATTATTATTCTTAAAAATAAGTCTATAAAACTATCATATTTGCAATATAGTAGTGATTATAACAGAGTGATATCTGAAACCATTTAATGAAGAAAGTATCTCTCATAAACTATCTTCTCTGATTAAATTATTAAATATGCATACGGATAATAAGCACTTTCTCATCGATAGCTAGATAAAGTAGCATATTTCTCTTTTTTGTAAGCATGATGTTTATCAATGTCAAAAAACTCGTACTATTCGGGATAATAATAGGAAGTAGTATAAGCTTGTTTCGCTTAATAATATCTTTTAATTTTAATTACAAAGCGGAAAATCTAATCTAAAGAAACCATCTATTAAGAGTACGCTACACTGGTACATTTTTTACTTACCTTTTTATATGTGATTTCACCACCCACTCCAACTCTTCGATGCCCAATCTTTCTCTCTCGTTCCGATTTGATTCTCGACACCCCCGCGGGGTTCTTGCCGCTAGTGATACCATGTTGTACCACTTGTAAACTCTGCAAAAATCAGTGACAGTATATTAGCACATTCTTGTTAATACTGAACGTATGTTCAAGGAAAACTGTGATTATCGGTTACATTGTTATCAGTGACATTCCTGCTAACACTGAACGTATATTCAAGAAAAGTTACTTTGTGTTACAATTACATAGTTATATTAAATATAATTAGAGAAAAGATTTAATTAGCCATACTAGTTAGCTTAATCACGTTACGTGGAATATTGCAATACGTATTACAAAATTATTATCATTATTATTATTATTATTATTATTATTTTTTTTTTTTTTTTTACATTTAGTGTCAATACGTATATAAAAAGAACATATGCAAAGCTGTCTCTGGTTATACTTTATTCAAAATAAATGATTATAAAACTAACAATTGGAAGGAATAGGAATTGAAAGAAATGAATGATTACACAACTAAAAATGAAAAAAAATTCTTTAGACGCTGCTTTTCATTGTGATAGGTACTATTGTGTTCGACCATATATTTCGATAAAAACATATAATCATCATAACATCCGTGATTATTATTTTCACGTAACAGTAATATGTAATGACTTCTCGTTTTTGTTGATTTAAGCATGTTTCGTTTACCACAATAATAAGAACAAGTGGCAAATTCGAGAACCTATCTTTTGCGCAATTTGAATCTTTATGAACTTTGCAAGTGTGCAAAAATCGATCCTGGACGCTCGTGTATAAATTGCCGATGACGAGAAGATCTGCTCAAAAATAGAAACAATTTCGTGGATAAACGTAAGTTATATTTGGTACGACTGGTTCTAAAGAGAAGAATAAAAAACAGACGATAATCCGTATTGATTTATTCCTCAATAATTTAAGAGATAATATTCTCTCTCTCTCTCTCTCTCTCTCTCTCTCTCTCTCTCTCTCTTTAAGTAATTTACACAGATTTCTAAGTCTTTACTTTCTCTAGATTATTGTTCGTATTTCTCTTTATCCTCTATAAATGCCTATCCTCATTAGATTTTGATGCTTAAATTATCAGTTTTATTTAAAAAATCTAATCTAATATATTGCAATATAATGCTCGCGCTCGTACAAAATGTACTTATAGAACAATAATCAAATGAATTGCAGCGATGGATATAAGCGATCGCGATTTATAAGTACTGTATGAACCTAGGTTTGTGCAAAAGTAGAACAAATTAATAAGACAGAAGTAAAAGAGAATGAGATGCAGCACATTATAAATCATCAACTTCTTTTATTAGTGCTTTCTTTCTGGAATTATGTATAGTGAAAACTAGACAAGAGGATATATATAAATATTATGCAGTAACATACAGACCAGTATATATAGATTACTTATAAAGAACATAATGAATATGCAAGCATATGTGGTATAAATTTAAAATCGATATAATAGCATAAAAGAATATTTATGTAAAAAAATTCAGGCAAATTACGCTCTACTTTTTGAATTATTAATATCAGCATTCTTTATCGTTTATATAACTGCATTAAGTAATAAGCTAATAATTATTTAAACGAGTGTTTTATTTTTTTAATTAAATATTTAATTCAAAAGAATTTTGCCCTTTAATTCATATATCTTTTTGAAAAGTATTGTGATAATAGTGATTGTTTATATGTAGTATAGAAAGATTAATACTTACATCAAACGCTGTTGTTTTTTCTCCAATCGATTTGTTATCTGTAAAAGAGATATTTTAATTATGTCATATAGTATATAATATAAGTATAATATTTTGATACCTAACAATGTATGTACTAGATAATGTGGTGCGCAGTACCAGGAAAATAAAGTGACATGAAATGCTAAGCTCTTTATAGAATAATCAAGTACTCATCTCAGTATCAAGTACTTTATCTCAATAGAACCATAAATAATAAAATATGTTATTATATATAATAATATATATAATATTATACATATATAATAATATATATAATAATTAATAATTAAATATATAAGAAATAATTTACATAAATATATAAGCATTATCAAATGTCAATTTTGCGCATTGATAAAATTAGATAGTTCGGATACTTACAAATATTGAAATTTTATATAATAAATTTTATATAATAAATATAAAATAAATAATATAAATAAATTATATTGTATAAAATCCATTGAATAATGAGCTATATAAATATCTCAGTATAATATAACAAACAAATTCGTTGTCCTACAATAATTTTTCAACGGAATAAAAATTATTTTTTAAATAAAAATATAACGTGTATATATATATATATATATTATACATAGATTTTTTTATAATATATGTAATAAATTTGAAGGGCCATATGATTGATGAAATCAGCAGTTTTTGTGCTTCTGGAATACGAATGTCAGATACTAAAGATTGTATGTATATTACCTCTGCACGAGATTCAACGGTTTTTTTTCTACGATCGATTTCAGACTGAGATTGCTCTTTTCATAGTACAATAATATGTAAATTTCGATAATGACTAAACTTTCGGCAGCAGAAAATTTCAACGATCGATTCTTTAGTGTATTACACATTTGATAATTATGATTAATTTTTTTTAATTCATTGCAATTCTACAGTTTTATTGCAATTCTATTGAAAGTAGCATTATTATCTGTCTGCATTACGTGATTATGCATTATCTCTATGTTATATAATTTAATCTATAGAAAATGTCAATAATGCTTTTCAGTTTTGAATTGACTCGAACGCATCGTAACTGTTACTTCTGAGAAAAATGTTATCGTGGAACAAAAATGGAAAAATTATATATACATATTTCCGTTAACCTTGTGTTTAATCTTAATGGCTTAGACAATCGTTCGTTACAAAAATTCTTCTCAAAGCCGATAAATATAATGCGAAAATATCTATAGATACACAATGTGTTTGATTTAAAAATATTCTCACTGTTAAAAAATTTGTATTTATTTATTAAAAAATATGCCGGTAATTGTATTAAATATTTAACACATTCATATATTAATTTGACATATTGCTGTTGTATTAATTGAACTAAAATGTAAAATTATTAAAACAACCTTAAAAAAAAAGTATAAAAATGTGCACATATTTTTAATTTTACACAATAAATATGTTCCGTATTATTAGTGACAAGATATGTCAGTTAAAATTTACAGAAAAAAAATGTTGATTTTATTCTAGAATAAGAATGAGAGTGATTACACACCGCCAATAACATTTTTCCAATATTTTTAATTTTATCATTAAAAATATATTGATTTTATACAAAATTTATTTCAAATTACTTTGGGCATTTATTTTGTGTTAAAATATTAACATAATATTAGTGTCATTTAACATATCCATGTTAAATTAACACAAAAATTTGTGTGGACATGTGATATCTGTCAAAATTTATCGATGTGAAAGTGAAAGGCATTATTGACTTTTATTATACAATTTGTAAACAAGAAATATATGCATAGAAAGAAAGAGTATTTAATACTAATTTTTCATTACGTAATACAAGTTATGTATGACACGTACCATGTTAGTTAAATTTAAAACCAAAAATCCAAACTGCGGTTTCGAGTCTATGCGTCACGAAAGAGTTATCGCAAATAAACTTATTATTTGAATGAATTTTCGAATAAAGAACTACGAGTCGGATTTCCGTGAGTAATCTAGTCCGATATTGCAGAAAAAAAATGACACGTGTAAGGAGCGATTCGCAATATCGAGTGAAAAAGAGTCCCTAGGATGACCTGTAGAATGAGGGAGCAAGTCATGATGTCCTTACTTAGCCTTCTATTTTTAACTCTCATCATCCATTACTTGACTCTAACGCATGCGGCGCTCTCTGTTCGGTTGAAGAATGTTTTTCAACACTAAAAAAAAAAAAAAAAAAAACGAAAATATGCTAATGAAAGCATCATTAATGAAACATCGTTGAAATGAATTATTAAAAAGTTATGCATAATAAAAATAATATATAAATTTCATACATCAATATAAAAGAATCTGTATTATAAATTTGTTTTGTGCATATAACTGAAAAAAAAAGAAACGTGTGAAACTATCTTTCCTCTAACTAAGCAAAATAAACTGCGTTACGTAAATACCATTTACTCAGACTTGTATCCTTGAATTAATTAAAACATTCTTTAAAGTAAAGTAATAAATATTCTTTTATTCATAATCTCTCACAGTTTAGCATCGCTTTAATTTAATTAAAAAGAAAAATAAAATGTTTCGAATAATATTATACGTTAAACATGCAACATTCAAAGAATATGAAAAACAAAGAAATTTGAACATATTTATGCTGTTTACAATTATATTTATTCCAATTAAAATATCTAGACGGAAGTGTGGAGAAAAAAACCTACTAAAAAAACTATTGCATTTACTGAATATGTAATACGATGTTTTATAATTTAAACAAGTTCGAGATTAAAATACAAGATTGACTGATAATTTCCTCCATCCAAGAAGAAAGAACGTAGTAAATAAATGTAATCTAAACTATATATTGTATTATATTATAATTCCCTATTCACATAAATATGACGTACACAAATACAATAATAATAAATGCGGAATAATAGCGCGGAAAGATTCTCTAAACAGTAAAAGAGACTTTCGCTCGACAAGAGACGGAAGCCGCTATCTTTCGAACAAAAGAAACAGTTCAGATGCATAGAGCTGCGTTTCAACACGCGTTCTACTTTCCTCTATATCATTATTTTCTATAATAGAAAAAAGTCAATTGCTATGAGAAAGAAACACGTCAACTCGCGACACGGATCTGATAACGACGACGTTATCTCGATATCACGATCACGATGAAGCCCACGCGAATTTCAGAAACTGTTTCCACGTGTTATTCTGCTCCCCCCTTCCCTCTTCCCTCCTCGCATCACCTGACACCAGCTGTCAAATGGCGCGAGTTGTCAAGTTGGACTCGCGGCAAACAAATCGCAATGCGTCGAGTCTCACACAAACGCAAACACCATCATTACGTTTGTTGCGTTGTCACGTGTGGATTAAACGCAATAAAATCAACGTTCGTACGGAATTTACGATGGGAGATGAAACGCGAGACGAAATGAACACGCGCCATTGTTCGGTCGATGACTGCGAAATTCAACCTTGTCATCAAACTTGTCCTTGTCCTCTTGCTCTCTTCTGACTCATATTAAAATTTCATGAACATGTGAGAATTCTGTGGGTTTTGCATAAAACTTTAATAGCGCGTTCTCTAAATAATCGGGAAGTTGAGATTTTGTTTCGGGGAACAATTTTTTCGAGAAACAGTCTTAAATATTTTCTATTTCAATAACTAAGCATTTAATATTTAAATACAATTCTGATAAAGCATGAAGAATCTCTAAAGAAAGGAATTTCTTTATATATTCTTATACATTTCTATAAAAGAGAATTGGGTTTTATTTTCAGGATATTCTATGGACTCTTTTTCTATGTGGAATATGATGATATATATAGACTTTTTTAATTACACATTATATGTATGCAGAATAGTAAGAATATATATATATATATATATATATATATATATATGCAGAATAGTAATAATAATAGTGTGTGTGTTTGTGTGTGTGTATATACACACAGGGTGTCCTGCAAAGATTGTGCAACCGCTTCCGAGCGTTACAGGACAAAATGGTAAAGGACTTTTCTTTTCCGTTTCCTGTGCGCTCTCTCTCTCTCTCTCCCCACTCCCGAGCGTTGGCAC
>JBCEZV010000019.1:1301664-1311664 GCA_039654365.1 Cataglyphis livida
TGTTCATAGCCGACCGTCTAAAGATTATTGATTTCAAACACGAAGCAGTGTGTGTGTGTGTGTGTGTGTGTGTGTGTACATATATACACATATATACAAAGATGTATAGAGTGCTAAATTTTAATTATATATATACATACACACACATACATACACACATATGTTAAGAACAAATTTTTATCTTGATGACAAATCATGTTATGACACGAATTTCTCGGCTACATTATCTGTTTTTGTGTCATCAGGCTTTTTTAACGGTGACGCGATAACTTTAACGCAATATATATGTTGAATTAGGTAGCGTTTAAAATCTCTCGGAAGCCACGGAGCGAGAGTCGACATTATCGATAACTATTATCAGCTGTCAAAATCGCGAGCCAATCAATCTACAAAAAAATCACAACGTGTCTATTTATCTAAGATGCATTTTCCATCTCGCTAAACTAAAATGCAACGAAAGCATCCTCTGCTGAAAATTTTACAGATTATATCGAGATAATAGGAAAAACTGTCAAAAGTCGATCGATCGCTCCGCAAATCGGAGCGCAGGGAGAATTTATTTCGACTCGCAATTAAAATCCGCGATGTGCATTTTTTACCGGCGGCGACAGCGTTTCCTCGCCGGACGACGACACGCATTCCAACGTGTTTGCGCTTTCTAGGTCGGGTGACACCCATTAGGGAACTGTCAGATCGCGAGACAACGGATTTTTTCGCGATCTTCCGCGATCGATCACGCTCGTGCGCGAAAAATCCGAATCTCCCGCGGATCGATAAGACACGACACGAGTGTATTCCTTCCGATTATCGCGAAAAAAATCGTTCCCGGGCAAGGCAACCACGACGGTATATCCGACGCGGCGCATTCGTGGTCGCGTTATAGGTTAGGGTCACGGCGCGCTGGAACGAGAGACACGCACAGAAGGGGGAAGGGAAAAGGGGGGGGAGGGGAATGGGAGCATGAGAAGTCGGGGCATGAGAGCACACTCACAATCCTCCTCGGCGGTGGACTGGTCCGGCCTGAGATGATCGACCGCGGGCCGCGTCGCCGACCCGGGCAAGTTCGTCGTCTCGACCACTTCGATCACATCCACATTGTCGCCCGAAGCCATTTTGCGTGCGCGTCGCCTCCGTCCGATCTCGCACTGACTCACGCGGCGTAACGTCGGTGGTGGCGGCGTCGGCGGCGATGGTGGTGGCGACGATCCCCCTGACAGTTCCTCGAAGGAGCCTCCTCGGTTGTCGCTCGGTGCCCGCCGTCCCGCACCGCACGTTGCATGTTCGGACGACGCTGCTGTCGCGGAAAAATCTTACCGCGATTGATTACGCGGCCCGTCGTCGTCGTCGTCGCACGATCCAGCGCGACATTATTATCGCTCACGTTCGCGTCTCTCTCGGCGCGCTGACGTTCCCCGATCACCGGATTCGATTTTTCCCGTCACGCTGCGTGAAGGAAAAACTGCCAGCTCGCTCCTCGATGAGTCGTGGCCCCCCCCCGGTATCGTATACTTCCACTGCTCCGACACTCCGACCTTCGCGAGAGTCGAGAGTGGCGCCGCCTACCGTCTGTCGTATTATCGACCGGACGCCATTACTATCGGCGACACCTAGCGATCGTGAGGAGAATCTGAATTCTGAATCGCCGCCGTCGCGTTATCACTCTTGTATTTTTGCGTGCGCGCTTCGATACCGCGATTATGGAAGTGACAACTACGACGGGCAAAAGTTCGCTCTCACACAATGACAGAAGAAATTATGGCCATATGGAGAATTTGCCTTTTAAAAGGAATTATCGATTGAGAATATATTCATTCATTGATTGTAGGTATTGCGGTTTGTCTTGAATATGACTCGATTTCGATCGCGAGGATACTTTCCTTTATCTATATGATGGCGCGAGATATCATTAAATCATAATGCAATATAAATTTTTTATTTTACGAATAAATTAAATCAATAATCAATAATTTTAATATTCCCGAAAAAGAAATCCGTTTCTTTTTTCTTTAATGATGTATGAGGACATATATCAAAACATTGACAACAACAAAAATGAAAATTTCGTAGACTGCTCTCTACTATTTCTTTTAAGTATCCATGCAAGATCTGAGAACATTTCTTTTTATGGTTTGAAAATTATTTAAGTTTAAAGTTTGTATTGATTTGTGTGGAAAATCGCGTATTAGAGCATTTATATTGACAAATTTGACAAGGAAAAAGCATTGCCAACAAAATAAAAATTTTAGCATGTATTAACTCTGTTATAAAACGCTACTAAACATTTGTGCGAAACTTGATTTAAATCCACTTATTGATTTAAAAGTTATTATAAAAATTATATAAAAATTATAGTACAGGGTGTCCTAAAAATTTTGACACACCCGAAGTGTGACGGTAGATTGGACCAAACTAAGTCGAAAAGTCCTATACCATTTTGCAAAATTCGCAATAGTTTTTGCGTTATTAATTAAAATATGTGAGTTAATGAGCGAATTGGAAAGCGATAGGCAGGCATGTACAACGGATTACTGTACGTCTCTTAGTAAGAAAAGCATCATCTAAGCAAGAGGTGGAGTCACACTGTCACCTCTTGCTTAGATGATATCTTCGTTGTTAAGAAAAGTATACAAGTAATCCATCGTATATGCTTGCCAATACTGACCTACTACTTTCCAACGCGCTCATTAGCTCACATATTTTAATTAATAACGCAAAAACTATTGCAAATTTTGCAAAATGGTATAGGACTGTTCGACTCAGTTTGGCCCAATCTACTTTCATACTTCGGGTGTGTCAAAATTTTTGGGACACCCTGTATATACTATGAATCAAACTTCATAGCAGAATGCAACTTCAAGAAATTTCAATCTTTACATTCGCTTACAATAAAGAAAAATATTTAATGCTTATCTTTTTACAAAATGTATTCGTTTAACAAATAATTTTTAGACGGATATACAGACCAGTTGGTAAAAAATTGAAGTAAGATATCTATTAAACTTTCTGTCCCTCTTGCTCTCGATCAGCATAATATTTTGTATAATTAAATTTTAGTTACATCATGGTTAAATTTAAATGGTTTCTGAACAAGATATTACTACAACGAATATTTCTCCTAAGCATTAGTGGCATGATTGCGTATGAGATTTTAAAAGGCTACTTCGATTACAACAAACAGGTTATACATTTTAAAATTTTTCGAAATTTAATTAAGTAAATGTTTAGAATATTATGTTATTAGTTTAACATATATAATAATAAATATAATAATATAACATTATTATACATATGAATCTTTTTATCAGAAATAGATCGCTTCCGGTATAAATCTTCTTCCGAAGTAGACATTCATATAAAAAATCAATATAAAGATTTTTTTTAAAAGTTGTAATAATCTTTCTGTATTTAATTATTTGAATTGCAACAATATATACATCGAATTAAATCAGTGCCTATTGCATTTATCAGAAAACGATGCACGTTCAATGATCAGTCACGAGTGTTGTGTATCATTAATTCATTATGTCGGCCACATTCATTACGGAGCACATTGATCATGCAAAACACTCGATATAAAACGATTAATGCATATCTAGACAGAAGAGATTTATGCCGTCGAGCGTGTAATTAATTATCAAACTGTTTCATAAAATCTTCGCGGCTCTATCATGGAGCTTGTTCCTCATCTCACATTTCGAGGCACAATTGATTGCTTTAATAAATTTTTTATATTGATCTTATTTCGTCTATGCATGGTTTATATTTGACTGCAACTGTATCGTCCCAAATTATGTTGCAATTTATATCTTTTGTTTTTAAATTTTTGTTAATTTTTAAGCTTAGTTTTTTTTATTCGAAATTAATAATTCTATTAGAAGACTATTTGTTTTTAATAAAAAATAATTACATTTGAAAAATATAATATAATTATTTTTTATTAAAATTATTAATTCTTAGTCAAACAACTATAAATTTATTTTGTTTATTTAAGATTTATCTGGTTCGTCAATGTAGATTGTCACTAGAAATATTTTGAAATATTTGAAAACATGCTATATATTTGGACCAAATATTTTATTTATAATATCATAATCAACCTTTTATCTATTTAGATAATACGCGCCTCCATTATTAAAGATTTTTATCTGCTCTAAGCATCTTTAGTAAAATCTTGAAAATATAGTAAGCATTAGGATATGCTCTGTTCGACGTTGACCTTAATTCATTTAGTAAAAGAACACCGATTTTTATTTCTCTTTGTTCGATAAAAGTATCATTGATCCAAAAGCAGGCCGCCTGCTACGCAACGTGGATTTCACGGCTGAAATGCAGGAAACTTACTCCGGTGAAACGAACTTTGCGATACGCTAACCTTGTGTTCCTTTTCTCTTTCTTTCTTTTCTCAAAGGTGATCGAATACATGCAGTCAATGCCATACCAACTCGAGAATCAATCCAAAGCTCGAAAATCTAGTAGGATGAAAAGTAATCAGCGTCACTCTTACGATGAAGCTGAGTCATCTCCAAGAAATCAAGATGCAACTGTGGCACAGAAGAGCACTGCTGATGAATAGATTTTTTTCACGATTCTGCAATGAAACGCGCTTAAATTAATAAATTATTAATATAAATCGGCAAGAAACTTATTTTAAACAAAAATTTTAAATTACTTTTTATTATATATATATATGTATTTTTATATTTAAAAAATATTTAATATGTTAAATGTATTTTAAGAAAATATATATTGTGTATCTTCACGATTCTGTGCACCAGCAAAATTTTAATGTTACATTATTTTCTACAAATATGCAATTATCAAATATGTCAAATATTGAAAACAGATCAAGAAGATCAAATAGATTGCATTAAGTGATGCAATTATGTACATATACTAAATATAGCTGAACATTATATTTGCAATGCAATCCTAAAAACAATTTTCCTGACGTTATCTATGTATCACAGTATTAATCACGCGGAACATCTACATGTAACTATGTCACATGACCATTTTGGCGCGTGATTAATATGCATGCTTGGAAATTGTGTGTCCATCCATCCAAGTTTAACGTACATCCAAGTTTTCTTGATAAACGCAAATATCTTAAGCGTAAAGAGGATATAATATTTCCTGTATCGAATGCAACAAAGGAACAAAGCTGTCGACAAACAGCATTTAATATGCGATATTTATGTGTGTATAATTCTCGAGGAAAATTACAGCTCACATCAATTCTCCTAAATCCATCGTCAAAACACTGAAAAGGATTTTTTGGACAAACAATGAATCATTCACAAACAGCATGCGAATTTATCAAATATGATTTATAAATTAATTAAAATATCTCATCAAATCTTCGCGAATTTTGCTAAGGTATATTAATATAATATATTTCTCCTTATCTTTCTTTTTGTGTTATATATATTTAATATATCTTAACCAAAATAAAAATATTACTGAAAAAATATTACTGAATAATATTTTAAATATGTATTTATTTTAAATATAAACATAAACATGAACATAAACGATCAGTTGCTTTGAAAGAAAAATATTTAATACGATAATATTTATACAGATTGATTAGTACAAAAATAATGAGTAAATAAGAAATAATGAGTAAATAGAAAAATTTAAAAAAATATATAATATATAGAACTATTAAAATGTATAATATATGTATAAGAACTATAAATATATAGTAAGAAACATTGCTTGGTTAAAGATTGAGAGAATTTTTTAGGAGGACATATAATTTCCTTTATAGTTTCTTATCAAATGAATTACACATTTGCTTGACTACTTGTTATAGTTTATTTGCAAAATACTTTGTTAAAGTTTGTTATATATGTATATGTATTATACAAAATCTTAGACTAATATTTAATAAAGTAATTTATAGATATATGTATATATGAACACATAAAAATGTCAACCTTTATATTTTTAGTACACTTTCTACACGTATAAGATTTAAGAGAAAAGATTTTCTTAGTGTTAGATATTAGAGGAAAAAGATACAAAAATCTGTGAGTTAACAAAGATTTCTCAAAAAGTTTCTAATTTCTAGCAAAGCCTCGAGAAATAGTTAAGTTGCAAATCTTGCAACTACTTGCATGCAATTATAAAAATTGCGTTTACGAATTGTAGAGAACTGAGAGATCGTAAACATGAAGAATCTACTTCGCACACTCCCTGCTTGTTACATAAAAAACAATAGGAAAAGAACTACCGCATTCTTTCAACATTATAACTTATACGGAAGCCTAGAACGTTGAGAATTATTACGTTATTTAACGGTTCTCTTTTTAGCGCTACTTTTTTGTCTAACGAAATGGAATGTCATTTAGGTCATTTAGGTAGTTTAATCTATTAGCATTATATATTCGTATAAATTATGCAAAGATTTTATTTTGCAATTATTATAATTTGTACATATATTATATTCATGTTTAATTATATTTTTATATAAAGATTTCCCCACCATCAACAAAATTATAAAAATTAAAAAAGTTAATGCAAAGAGAAAGAAAAAGAAAGAGAGAGAGAAAGAGACAGACAGAGAGAGGGAGAGAAACAAAAAATATAAATGGTAATGGTTTAAATAAAATTTTGTAGTAATAATATTTTTTTTCACGTGTATTTTTTATAAAAATAAAAATAAAAAGAAATGTTTGTGAGCGTTAGTAAACAATTAAAAATAAAATGATGTTTATAAAATAGTAAAAGAAAATATGATTCAAATTAAGTAAAAAATAAGCTGACTTGAATAAAATCAGAATAATATATGGTCAATATATAGTCAATTTAAAAGCGGATAAAAATAAATGATATTTTTAAAACTGGATCAATACAATAACTTTTTAATGATAAAATCAATAAATATTACATCTCAAACATTATCATTTTAATTATTTTATAACTAATTAATTTAATATTGAGGAACATTGTGTCAGTTTATATGATAGAGATTATTATTGTATACTCTTTCTTTTTGTTTAAATATATTTTTATAGATTCCAACTAAAATTTATACACATTGGTAAAAATCAATGCAATTATGTAAATTAAAAATATTATATGCATATACATATCGATTGTATTCTCGTCAAATATCAAAATTGTCGGCGTAATCGTAATAAATTAACTGGTTGAGAATACCAATTTACTTAAGAGATAAAAATGTTTGCGAGGAATCAAACGAGATAAACTCAAAAAGATGACGGGGAGGAAATATCTTTGAAAACGAAAGCTGATTTCATCAGCTCACCCGTCAGAGATCTTTCTGTAGCTTCCATGCAGTATATAAGTGTTATCACTGTTATCGAAATACTGCTCTTACAACAGAAGCAGAACAAGCTCCCGTTTTGACGCGTGCGTACCAGAAATTCGAAAAATAGCTTCAATTGATCGTGGATTATGTGTTGCATAATAATTTTGTGATAATATCTCGTGAAATAGATATCAAGCGATGTCGTACAATAACACATCTAATATCGATGTGTCCGAGAAGAAAAAGATTCAACAAGATTCGGGTAAGTGCACAATACATAAATATTTATTGTTTAATAAGTGATGTTTGATGAATAAATGTTGATTTTATTTAAGTGTGATAATGTGATATTGAAATCCAGCAACTTTATAGCGCCTTTAAAGCTGCGAGACATAATTCCCTTTTAACGAGTTTCTGTGTTGTTGATAATAATTATTTAATAATAATTTTTACTATTTTTTTGTTAGACATATATAAATCGCATGCAAGTACACGTATTTACCCAGTGCATTCAAAAAGTTACAAGGCTGATTTTTTAAAGACGTACTAAAGACACTATCTCTCAATCAATATTAGAACTAGATAATATCAACCTTTTCCCGTATTTTTTTTTTTTTTTTTTTGTTATGTGCAGTAGTTTTTGAGTAATGAAAGTGAAAGATTGTCCGTTATTTTTACATTGTCACAATTTCAAGAATGGAGCAAAGGGCCGCGATTAAAGCTTGCTTTAGAAGTAGAAAAATTGTTCTAAAAATTACTTAAAGCAACAAAAAAATTATGGGAAACTCAGAAAGGTGGCTACTAGTGTCTCCATTGATTGAGAGTGTCATTATGTTTAAAAAAAAATTAGTCTTGTTTTGAAAACACCGGATATATAGTGCAGAACATTTTTTAGAATTATATATTTGCAGTTGCGATTGAAGATGTGCCAAATACAAAAATCGCGGATTTCGAAACGGCAATCACCTCCGCTGGAATGGGGAAATTTCAATATCTTCTCATTCTTGGGATTATCCCGGTTTCATGGGGATCTAGTATAGATACAGCTAATATGTCGATGATACTTCCATCGGCGGAGTGCGATTTAGGATTGTCGCTATTTAACAAAGGGCTTTTAAACGCCATTGTCTATGTGGGTGAGTGGAACATAACGTTTTGAATTATTTTTAATGCACTTTAAACTAACATTATATTGAAACAATATGATGAAATTATTATATTATAAAATATAACAATTCTAAAATAAGAGATTTAAAAAATCTATCGTATTTTTATACATGTGCACACAAAATGATGGTAGGTATGGTGTTGAGTGGTTTTGTATGGGGATACCTCGCTGATGTTAAAGGAAGAAAGAAGATTATATTATACGGCTATATGGCGGATGGTATCTGCAGTATACTCACAGGTTTTTCGCAGAATTTTGAGACGCTTGTGTTCTTTAAATTTCTCAGTGGCTTTATGTAAGAGAAATATTATATTATATACTATTCTATATTAATTCCGTAGCTATTTGAAGAAAAGCAAGAAATGAATCAATCTTAAGTTAAATATTTATTTAGATCGAGTGGCCTTCACTTGGACACAGTACAATTGGACACGGTGCAAATAGACACGTCTCAAATGGACACAAAAATTTGCACACGGTTCAATTGGACACAGTGCATTTGGACACAATAATTTTGGACACAGTAGACACTTTTAGGCACGTAAAAAAATACGCATCGTTTACTTGGACATCGCTTACTTGGACACCGTTTGTTTGGACACAGAAAGACGCACACCATTCACTTGAACACCGTTCATTTGCCCACCGTTCATTTACCCACCATTCGTTTGGACACCACTCATATGCAGACACGCACGCACACATATACACACACACATACACACACACGGGGAGGGGGGGGTGCAAGAGGGGCCTTCGGCCCTCCTCCCGCACCCGCCCCGCCGGTAGGCAAGATGAATTCCTTAACTTACAAAGTACATGCTACATGTGTGTCAAATAAACAGTGTCCAAATAAACGGTGGGCAAGCGAAAGATGTCCAAAAAAACGATGGGCAAATGAACGATGTCGAAACGAACAGTGGGCAAAAGAACAGTGTCCAAACGAACAGTGGGCAAATGAACGGTATCCAAATGAATGATCCGCGTCTTTCTGTCTCCAAACGAACGGTGTCCAAATAAACAGTGTCCAAATGAACAATGTCCAAGTGAGTGATGTCCAAATAAACGATGAGATATTTTCCTACGTGTCCAAAAGCTACTGTGTCCAAATGCACTGTGTCCAATTGAACCATGTGCAAAATCTCGTGTCCATTTGTAACGTGTTTATTTGCACCGTGTTCAATTGTACTGTGTCCAAGTGTGCCGCCCCCATTTAGATTCAGTTAACAATCGGTTTTATTTTTGTCATGTTAGTGTAAGTGGACCACATGCCACCCTTGTGGCATATTGCTCCGAATTTTATGATGCTAAAGGTAGAGTGAAAATTCCGCTTTTTGTCGGCGTCTCCGTTTCGTTCGGATGTGTAGTTAACGCAGGTATAATAAATTTATGTTTATATATTAGAAAAGATATATTATACAAGCGATTATATCAACCTATCTTCATTTAATATAAATTTACTTTCTTATGAAACTAATATTTATTGTATGCATTTGTGGCTAGCATTGGCCTGGCTAGTGGTTCCTCAGCCATGGTCAATTGTTTTTGGGGATGGT
>JBCEZV010000019.1:1335981-1346618 GCA_039654365.1 Cataglyphis livida
ATATATATATATATATATATATATATATATATATATATATAGAGAGAGAGAGAGAGAGAGAGAGAGAGAGAGAGAGAATTAAACTGTTGAGAATTAGATTTTATTTAAAATTAATACACGTTGATGAGACAAGTCTAATTAAATATAAAGCTCTATTAAAAATTTAATGTAAGTATGTTTATTATTTGCTTCAATAAAAGATCATAAAATTAATTATAACTAATTATAAGATATGTTCACACACATGTGCATATATAAGTTACATTAAAAAGATTTTTTTTTCTTGAATATAAAAATAATATTCCATAATATATATATATATATATATGCACAACGCTAGAAACGCAATCATTTAAGATTCGAATTAATATAATTTAATTTGTCAATCTCATACGATTAATAAAATATACGATTAAAAATATAAATATAGTATAGCATTCTTTATTAGCGGCGGTAAAACATGCATAAAGAGAGGAAATGACAGTTTGCGAAAGTAATGATTATAAAATTAACACTCTGAACATCACACACCCAATGAGTGAGAAGCTCGAATCTTAACAATTAATGATAATTGGACGCAATCATTGCGGTACTGTTTCAAGCATCCTCATTAACTTCAACAGCTATAAATATACATATAACATACGAAACGCATACATCTTTAATAGGTCGTCTTCGTGCCATTACACATCAATATTTCATCTTTAAATTATTCAATGATTACATCATATGTCTATTTATAATACATGTCCGTTCATTTTTTGCTTGAAATTGACACAGAAATTTAGATATAAAATATTAAAAAACATTAAAGCCCGCGATATTTCAATTTCTTATTACAATGCATTATCGATTCACGAGTAATCACTTTTTTCGTACCACTTGCTTAGGCAATTACTTACTTTCGTAAATGAAGATGTTTTCTTGCCAGGAATACGCCAGGGCGCTTCTCGCAATTAATAGAGACGATGCAAGACAATTTGGCGATTATTTGGCGCAAGCCAAAAAAAAAAAGAACAGTTTATTAAGCAGAAACATTTTATTGGCCACCGAGGAGTAATCTGTCTTTTGTCTAAAGCGTCTGGTAGATCGTGACGATTGAGTGACCACAAAGTGTTGGAGCGTGAGATGACATCGGTGGATAGACGAAGAAAACGAGCAGAAACAAATTGACACGATCGGGTGACCTGCGCTCAATGCGATTTCAAACTTATTGTTACACCGCGATGACCCTGGTCGCCAGGGTCGCTCTTCTTAGATCAACGAACTCCGGGTAGAGTCGAGCGCGCAATCTTTGAAGATCTACAAATAAACAGAGCTGGGCGAGTTAATTTTTTTTTTTAACTCAGTTAAATTTAAAGTTGATGTCCCATAAATTAACTAAGTTTACGTTTAAAAGTTACTTAAACAAAAATTAACTTAGTTAAAGTTAAGTTGAAAAATTGTTAATTTATTAAAGTTAATTCTTTATCCAGAAACAAATCGACATATCTAGCAAACTTGTACGACAAATATTCGCATTTCGATCAATCAGTTTCACATGATTTTAATATTAATAAATTATTTTAACTTGTATAAAAAAAATTAATAAGTTAACGTTAGTGCATTCAAAAATAATTAGTTTAAGTTAAATGTTAACATATTTAAAATTAAATAAGTTAAATTAAAAGTTATTAACTTTTTAACTTTTAACTGTTTAGTTAGTTATTACTCAAGCCTGCAAATAAAGTATTATTTGTTAAAATTAAGAAATGTAATTTTTTATTTTAAAAGAGTTCTTATAGTTATAAAAATAATCTTCCTGCGTCGTACATTTTAAAGAGTTTCTACTTTAGACATCATTAATAATAATTGATTTTCATTATATATATATGAATAGAATAATGCCCGTATTATGCTCGTTTAATTTAATGAAATTAATATGCGTTATAATTAATTTTATAGTTAATATATGTTATAATTAATTAATTTTATTTAATAACAATTATATATACTATATTTTAGAATTTTTTCTTCCATTACTTTGAAAACTATCAGCTATTTATAAGAAAACCAGCAAATCTTAAAATGTGTTTTTAAAAAATATTATTTTTCTCTATTATTATTAAAATTAATGTCTGGTCCTCCATCAAATCGAATATTTTCCGGACATTTTGTTCTAAACTTCGCGCACGTTACTTGGATTTGAATGCATTAGCTTCATTAGATAAAAAATTGATGGGTATCAGGGTATAATTAACAATTTATTGTTAATTACTAGACATGGGTCATCGATATGCGCGAGCGAAAATCACGTCTTGATAAGCGTCAGCCAACTTTCAAAAGCAAAGATTAGTATAACGATCATTTTAATATGTTCCCCATATGTCGATTCTTATTGATCCTCTTTCGATTAAAATGCACCGTTGTCCCTAACGGCGTCTTAATTTTAATTATGTTACCGTTAAGATGCAACACACACATGCACACAAATTGTGATTTTAGAATGTGTAATACAAATTATCATCAGAAACTTTATTTCCTTTAATTTAAATTATGCCAGTCCCCAATCTGCTAAGCATTTTGAACAATAAGATGCAACATAATTCTTATATCATTCATGAACATTTTTTGGTACTTATTGGCTTCTAAAGTATGCCTATGTGAGTGTTTTGGCACTTCTAACCTAACCTAACCAATCGTTGTTATGCACAACTAATCGTATTGAATAAAATATAGTTATTTTGATTAAATTATATTTTGATTAAATTAGATTTTTTGTATTTAAAAAAGAATTACGATTTAAAACTATTTATCAATGCATTCGCGATTGATCATTATTATTGTTATCATTATTATTGTTGTTATTATTATTGCTGCCATTATTATTGCTGTCATTATTATTGCTGCCATTATTATTGCTGTCATTATTATTGCTGCCATTATTATTGCTGCCATTATTATTGCTGCCATTATTATTGCTGCCATTATTATTGGCCATTATTATTGCTGCCATTATTATTGCTGCCATTATTATTGCTGCCATTATTATTGCTGCCATTATTATTGCTGCCATTATTATTGCTGCCATTATTATTGCTGTCATTATTATTGCTATTGTTATTATTGTTATTGTTATTATTATTGTTATTATTATTATTTAATTTAATTATTTTATATAATTTTTTTTTTAATTTTTGAAGGAAAGAAGAATTATTCTTCACAGTGAAAGAAGGGAAGAAAATTACATATCCTTGAAATTAGTACTTCCACCATATAATTATTTAGTTATATTTATATATAAATATTATAAATTTAATTGTACAATTCATTGTAAATAATTGTTTATAATCTTTAACTGCCAAACTCATTCTTTATGGGTCATAAGTTAGACTTACAGTTGCAGTACATTCTATATACGTTGAATCCAATTGCAAAAAGTATATATTTTATATAAATGTAAATAATTCTAATCTGTTCATCATCATGTTTAGCAATGAAAAACGTATAAAAAACAGAATCATTACTCGGTATACATACGAGATTGCTCTAACAATTGTCTCTTTTCTTTCGCAAACAGCACATATATGCGAGATGCTTGTGCGCGTACATATGTATATATATATATATATGTATAGGTATGACTATATTGTTACGCATATATGGGATATAAATTTTTTCCAGCCAGCGAGTGTAATTATTCGAGCGGAATTGATCCATATTATACGTATGTAACGGCCTTTCTCTATCTACGTGTGTTATCTGACGGTGCGAGGATTAGCGATCTATCTGTCGGCTTCGCGCGATCCGTTTCATCAATCTAATCTACCCATCTATCGACATATCGTATTATACGTTTGACAGATAAACTCTTCTGTGAAAGAGTAATGTTATCCATACCGTATAAGCTTTCATCATTGCTGCTCACTTTTTCAGAAACGATTCTTTAAAAGATGAACTTTTTCGCGTTTTGCAACAATGTGCACACTTTGCCAAGTCAGTCGGGATGCATCTGCATCCGTTTTTCGCGTCAGTAATAAAATTAGCAAAAAATAAGAAAGAAAACGAGAGATGAGAATCTATCGGACCGTGACAGCAAATGACCATGAAAACGTTCAGATACAAATCGTCGAGAAAAAAATGTCGATAGTTTCCTTGCTTCTCATCGATATCAAAGTATATTGACATTGCGTATTAAAACATCACTTTTTTTTTAATATTATATTAAATGTACATATAATAAAAATTTATTAATAATAGGAGAATATTCTAAAAATGAACAAAGAAAGTCTACTTTAAAAATATTTTGGCTACAATAGTAGTAAAAAAACTATCAAAATTAAAAAAAAAATAAACATGTTTTTTACGTTTATTGTTTGAAAAATCAAATAAATAAATCCGGATTATAAATAGAATTAAAATATCATAAAATAATGATTTTTAAAGTCTTTGTAAAAGAAAATAATTGTAATTAATATTTTTTTCTATTTTATGACAAAAACTTTTGCTTATGAATACCTTTTGAAATTAATTGCAAGAAACAAAAAGAAACAAGAAACTTGCAGAACAAAAAAGAGAGAAAGACAGAGACACAAAGAGAGAGAAAGAGAAAGAGAATATTTTTCTACAATTTTTAGTACATAAATTTTAAACGAGTAAGTAGCTCTAAATTAAGTTTGCACAAATATATTTATCAAAGTTTTCTTAATAAATGTGAAAATTTTTATTTGTTGACAATTCTCTAAATAATTTCTACTACGCAATTTTCCATAAAAATATCAATACTAACTTAAATAATTTCCGTTAAGGCCATTAAGAGAATTGCCAGATTTTGCAGATACTCAGAAGAAATAGTATTTAATTAAACAAATAATTGTCATTTTCATCAAACATAATTATAAAAATAATTATTTAATTAAAATGATGTATTATGTATGTATATGTGTGTGTGTGTGTGTGCGTATTTGAAAGAAACTGCTACAAAAAATATTAGAAGACCAAACAATGTTTCGAGTATCTCCTTTAATTGAAAGTGAAAACTTCTTCGGAAGCATATCCGGTGAATGTCGAGTATTGACGTGTGAGGAAATAATGAAGAAAGATGAGGAGGTGGGCGTGATATCTCGTGATTTAATTATAAGTTACTTACCAGCGAGAGACTCACGGTCGCTTTTAGTTTTATCCGGCGCAAATGCAATTCGTTAAAATGAAAATTGTACGGCGAGATGCCCCGGAGGTAGGATAATTATTAAATTAATTTCACTTTAAGATATTTCTGACAGCCATCCGCCATGGATTTAGCAGGTTCGATAGTCGGTGTTATTGATGCAATTAATTATCAATTGCTATCAAAATTTAGTTTTAATTATAACATGCAATGGATGAATATCCCATTTTGCACGTGTGTAAATTATAAACTGTATCTTGACGTGTCGTGTTTTTATGTATAATTAGTTTTATAAAAAATTATTTGATTGTAATTGTAACAATATCATTTTTTTATTATAAATTATATAAATAATATATTAATAATAAAGCGTCTTTTACTTTCAATAAATATAAAATTAAATCGAATGATGTGTTGGGAGAAAAAGTATAATAAGAGATACGCTATTATATGATTTTTAATATATGAACTAAATAGCGCACAGACCCTGGTACTTAACGGCAAAATGAATATGTCGACGATGCTATTCGAAAATGTAATTTATAGCTTTGTGAAAAGATTGCTTCGCAATCTTCACAGAAGATATTTTCTAACGCGATCGAGAGAATCGCGTGACCGTGCACTCCCTCACCCATTATTTTAGCCCTTATTCATGTTTTAGCGTCGTTCCTTCCTTCGTAGCCGATATTGCACAATTTACAAGATGGTCTCATAAATCTATATAAATATATAATCTAAGAACCTCCATATATCTCCTTTAAAATTGCAGATTAAAGCGAGTATTAAATTGAACCCCTGATTGCTCATTTTACCTTAAATAATATTCAATCTCTTTTTTTTTTATTTTTAGAGAAAAAAAAATTCCAATATTTATGAATCACATTGAACTTTCTTTAGGTCACGAACTTTTTACTTTCTACTTTATTCAATCTTCAATCCCATTCATTTCTTGCTGTGCATAACGGTGTGTTTCTCATAACAAGATAATTGATTGTCTACGTGCGAATCTTAATTAAACAATTTAATAATTTTAATGAACCCTTCACGTATACAAATTGGCTCCTATTTCGTTATCGACTTCGTAGATCGAAAAGATTTTATATTGTTCTGAATGCGTTGTTCTTCGTGTTTCTTCTTGTTTGTACAATTTAATTGAATTTATTACAACAATATAACAGTGTTCTTACAATCGAGAGAGCGCAAAGTTTCAGTAGATATTTTTTTTCTATTCAAAGTTTTTTTCTATATCTACTTTTCTTAATAATATTATTACGTGTATTATGTAAAAAGCGCTTGGCTTGGAGTTCTCGGTCACACGGAAAAAAATTGAATTATCTTGTAATCAGCATCATATCTTACTTAACTTGATAATTATAAAAAGATCGCGAATGTATCGTATACTTTTTATCTCAGCATTCAACTCGACGTTTAATACATAGTTATTTTTCCTAGAACACAGCACCTATTCAGGAAGTAAATTTTATATTTAAGTAATTGACTTTTTTATTATGTTTCGATTTCACTGAGGCTCGCGCATTTTTCCATCCGGTTGTTGAGTGTGGAACGAGCCGGGTAAACTAAGAATCGCGCAACAATTGTCCGTTGTATTTGGGATACCGTGTATTGTAAAATAGCAGATGAGCGTTTGCATTTGTCTTATTTCAATACGAATTGAGATGCTTGATTAATTCTTGTGAGAGAAAATCTGAAGCAAACCAATAAACATTCGTGAATCTTGAGTTGAAACTTAAATAGCTGTACTGAGAAAAAAAAAGTTGTTAACTTGATTAAATGCATTCAACTGATTGCTATTTTTTTAATTGAAATATTTAAGTATTTAAGTCAAATACGTGTTAGATTTAATATATCATATTTACCTTAAATATTTTAATATTTTAATTAAAGAAATAATAATCAGTTGAACACATTTAATCAAATCAATAATTTTTTTTCTCAGTTGAATTAAAAATTAGTCTTATTATTAGCTTAAGAATACTATGAGATTTTAGAAGTATCGGATTAAAAATTAATTATAAAATTGTAGAGTATTTATATAATAATTGCAAAAACAAAAATTAAATAAAAGAAAAAAATTATATAGCACATCTTAATATTTTTGCGCAGAAAAAGATTTTTTAAATGCGATATTCAACAAAACGGAATAAAGTTTTAATTAATTTTGTATTAAAAATTTATTTATTTTCTCTTTTTCCTATTTTTACATCTTAATATTTTAATTCATGAAAACAAAAAGAAAGTTTATACTTTTATTTTAAATTAATTTAAATTTTCTTATGTTGGCATTAAAAATGATTCGATGCAATTGTAAAAATAAATTTTTCTAAAGATTATATTTCCCTTTTCATAAAATATATATGACATTAATTTTTACACCGTGCACATAATACACGTAAAAAAAAGCGAAAAATTTTGCAGCGACGTAAAGTGCTCGAAGCACATTCAAGCTTGTATATTTCAACCTTGACAGGTTCTTCTTAAGAAGATTAAGCCTACGGGTCAATATATACGAGCGGTCGTCTAACCGCGCGTTAAAGGATCTCTCTCCAAGCTTCCGAGTGGAGCTCTTCTAGTTGCCCAAGAGGAAAATCCTGCTCTACTTTATATAGCAGGATTGACTTTTACGAGGGAATGACGTGGCACGAAGAAAGACGCCATCCTTTCTCACGGATTATTCTGAAAGAACTTGTTCCTTATGTATTACGAGCGGCCTAACGCTAGAGTTTAATTACAATCTAAAAATGGAGATTCCAGAAATTCAAAGTATTTTAAATCACTCGAGGAAAAAAGTCAGTCTAAATTTAGACTACCGCTTATCGTGAAACGTATTAAATATAATCTTACTAAATTGCAAGTTTATATTCATACGTATTCGTATATACACATATTCATATAAATATTAAAATTTAATATTTTCTTTGTTTTATTTCTATAATTAATTTGCTGATTATTTTAATGTATAAAAATGTATCATTGTTATAAATACCATTGTTATAAATATAAAAAAATTGTTCTAAAATTTATCATCAATATGATAAATTATTTAGCTTTAAATAAATATAATCTTGATAATTTGCAAGTTATATGCATTTATTCACACAAAACTAAACACTAGTGCTTTTTTAAATTTTATTTCTATAATTAATTTGTTTATCATTTTAATTTTTATCATTATAATTTCATAAATGTATAAAACTATTGGGATCTGTCAAATGGAGGCCTGACCTCTGGTGGCAGAAAAAGATATTATTCTTAGGGTGCAGTATCACACTCGCAATACGGCCATAAGGCATAAATACGCGAATATTATTTATCAATCACAAAATGCACTTATGCTTCGTATTTTGTTCGACTATAAAAATTGTTGCTTTACACTTTACACGCAAAAGTATACGTGATTGATACCCTAAGATGCGCCATGTTACTTAAGTCCCGCCCATTTGACAGATCCCAATAGATCTAAAAAAATTGCTCTAAAGCTTATTGTTAGTAGCATCAATATAATAAATTAAGAACAGAATTTTTGATATTATTTAAATCGATGATCTCTGATGAATAGAATGTTCTTCATCACTGCATATATACGCTTCTGTAAATCTGAGAATTTTACAGACAATATACATATAATTGAAATTAATTAAGATTCTAAATAGAAGTACGTCGATTGAGATTGTGATTGCTGAAAAGTATTTCTACAATTGAATTTGCTCGTGCACATATGATCTATATTTTTAAATCCGTCTAAACCAGATCACGGGCCGGTTGGACAAGATGGTGCATCCTAGGCCGTTTCAAGGTTTCAAGACAACGCAGTCGTAACCGTGCAGAAGGTCCGTTTATATGCGCTTCACTTAGCTGTATACACTGTAATCAGCTGTTCCGAAAGTTCACACAAACTCGAACAATGGGCCGTAGAAAGAAGCCAGCGCGGCACTTTGCACAGCGCACTTTACTAAACTGCTGCGTCACTGAGGCTATCGTGGGTTTCGATCGACCCCCATGCATATTACGGGGCATAATCGTCGCGAAGCAAGGCTGCTGTCCCGTTTAACCCTCATTCTGCAGAAAATACATAGTAAGAAGCCACGAGACGCACAAGGACGTTTAAACTGTCTTCGTTGTCTTCGAAAGCGATCTTGTTCAAGGAAAATGACGGGGTGCTATTGTTTGTCACGGCTATAAAAAAAAATAATAAAAAAAATAAAAGAAAAAAAAAACGAAGAAGAGACGACGACAATTTTGATTTGATCGCCGATTGAATCGCGCAAAGTTGAAAGGAGCGCGAGGCACCGTTTAACCGACGCGTTTTTTCGACGCTTCACACGGTAATATCCTTTTAGTGATGCATTTGTCGCGCTTAGTGTTTAGAGTCACTAGAAACCTAGATTAAAGGATAATGAAAAGCGGATTATCTGTAAATCACTAACGGCAAATGTAACGGACAGGGATCGGTTCGACCGCTTCTCAGAGGAGTAGCAGTATTTCATTGTCATTACAGTATTTGCGCGGTTTCACGTAAATTCTTGCAGCCGAGCGATCTAGAAAAATTGTGGCTTTTATAAATTAAATTTGCGTTTAAAGCCCTATAATCATATTGGCAGGTAAGCAAAAATCATCATTTATTTCGCTATCAAAAATTACCCGCATACGTATATAATACTGCGCATGATATAAGATTAATAATTAAAATTATTAAATAATTAAAATATGACATAACAGAAATATAATAAACAAGTAAAAAATTATGCACATTAGAAACTTGCATATTGCTTTCTTCAGCATAATTTTATTTTCTTTCCTTCATAATATTAAATCGGAATTACAAATATGTCCAAATTCAATGCCAACTATCCTTTAATGATACTTTATTCGTGTAAAAATATTTAGCTTAATATCTCGAAATTTGGGGAAATTAAAGCAACTATACTTTTTTTTGGAAAAATTCAAAATTTCATAAAAATAAATCTTTTCATTTCAATTCTTATCAAATTCAATATCAACCATCCTTTAACAATACTCTATTCATGAAAAAAATATTTAGTTTGATATTTCAAAATTTGCGGAAGTTAAAGCAACTACACCTTTTTTGAAAATTCAAAAATTCAAAATTTTATAAAAACTGAACCCTTTCACTAATTCTCAATATCAAATCAAATTCAATACCAACCAACTTTTAATGATATTCTATTCATATAAAATATGTATCTCAGTATCTCAAAATTTGGCGAAATTATAGCATTCACACTCTTTTTTGAAAAATTCTAAATATTATAAAAAATAAATTCTTTCACCAATTCTCAAATTCTCAAATTCAATACCAACCAACTTTTAATGATATTCTATTCATATAAAAAAATGTATCCCAGTATCTCAAAATTTGGCGAAATTAAAGCATCCACACTCTTTTTTGAAAAATTCTAAATATTATAAAAAATAAATTCTTTCACCAATTCTCAAATTCTCAAATTCAATA
>JBCEZV010000019.1:1350808-1383984 GCA_039654365.1 Cataglyphis livida
ATAAAGTTTATTTATATTTCTAGTAATAAAATTTTTGTAGAGATAAAAAAAATATATATAAAACTGTGACAAAAACGTCGGTTTTATGAATCTGTCATTACGGGTTAAACGTTCAAGCCGCAAGACAGAATCCATTTTGAAAAAACCAAATCTTCTCTGGCGCCCGCGGAAACCGCCTATTGCGGGCCTAATGCTTGCCGGGTACTTTGGCAATTTTCCTGCGGATGATGCGAGGAATGCCGTTAGCTGAGTGCGAAGCGGAATCTTCGCGGAAACGCTTCGCGAGGCGACAGTAGTTTCTGCTGAACAATAGCCCTTTTTACCGCAACTGGCGAGAAGGCGTGCAAGAGAAAATTCCTATATATTCCACCACCATATCTCTCTTTCTCGCGTTTTTTTTTCCTCTTTATTCCGCTCATCAACGCTCTTTCTCTCTCCTCTCTCAAATCTCCGTTGTCCGCCGATACAAATCGGGAGATGGAGAAGGATGTGGCGAAAAAAAATGATAAACTCGATGCGCAACTCCTGCGAAGATTTCCGTCACGTTTATCCGCGTTTATCGTCCGTGGTAGATTAATGATGCTTGTAACTGTAACTGGCCGCGCCAATGAATGATTTGGACGTTCAGCTTTCCTATGCGGCGTTGGAATCACACTCTTCTGTGAGGAAAGAACAAAATTACGTTTGCAAGCAAGGAGTTTGCGTGATTCTTGTAATCTCTCGAATAATTAGCGCTAATTGAGCGAAGTAAATTAAAAGATATAAAATCGTTTACAATAAATTAGTGCGACTGAGGAATAATAAAACAAGTGGCATACATAGCTGCACTCTATGCTGCTTTGTTTAATAATGCACATTGGAAGATACATTGATTCTCTCATGTTATAATTACAAAGTTTTTGAATACTTACATTAGTTTACAAGGTTACAAGAGCATTTGAACACTGTTTCTGAGAGAAATTTTAAATGCTGAACACGAATCTATCATCAGAAAATTTTTTATCAGATCAGCTTTTTGGGATGGAAACTTCAAACAAATTTTTTTTACCATCCTTGAAAATTTGTAGCAGACAAACCCGAGCTGTAAAATATTTTAAACAGGGCTTAAAGGAAAGCTTAACATTGTACTTTAATATAAAAATATTGAATCTACAATTGGACTATATGGGACAATCGTTCTATTTGATACAGCAATCATACTTAACAAAGCGCGTCTAAAGTTTGATTGTACTTGCGATAAAATATTCGATATTTTCATAAAGTATAACGTTCAAGCTTTCAGTAAGCTCTGTCTGAAGCCAAGTCTCTTCAGATTCATTTGCTATAAATTTTTAAAAATTGTAAAAACGCATTTTTTGAGGGATTTCAATCTCTTTTTCTCGAAAACCTGACCTGATAGACCATTTTGTCTTGCGGATTCAGTGATTTAAAATACATTAAAAAAAGTTGTTTCTATTTCTGACACTAAAAAAGATGTAAAATTTGTAAATCAGCGTTATTTGATATTTCGATTATGAAGAAATGTTGAAGGACAATCGAACATTACGTCAGGCACTTGAAGTCGTTTAATTGACGATCAGTGCAAGTGCGACAGAAATGTTGGAAGTGAACGGTAAAATTTGTCGATTCGCAGTTTCATCGACAGCTGTAAAACGTATCCTGTCTAAGCATATACCTGTCCTGAAAACTACGAAGCAATAAGAATGCCGAGAGAATGCGCCGTGCGGCGCTTGCTCGGGTTTTAAGAAATACTGTTACTGTTATGCAATAAAGAACGACTTATCGTTCTGCGTATTGATGCGTGCAACATATGTTGCAGCAGCAACTTGCTGTAAATCGCGGCATTTTCATATCAATATCGCGAGCGCCGTGTCTCTCGGCAATTATCATACCAGAGTGAGACGTCGACGCATACATTATCGATGATACAGCTACCTCCTTAACTGTACCGCCCATTATGATTAAATTTAAATCGAAGGAAATAATACTGAACCGTAATGTAGCGTTTTCCGTTTAAAATTCAATACCGAGAATTCCGCAAACGTTTTTGTTCACTGCGATATATCGATTTTCGTAACTTTCCACTTTGGATGGTTTGACCTTGGATAGCATCGTTAAAGTCAAGTCAAGAACACTTTTAATTTCTTAAATAAAATCCCCTATTTTTTATTGCATATTCTTATAGCTTATGTCCAGAACTTTCCAAAACACTATAATAAAGTATTTTTTCATTAAGAATTTTTTGAGTTATTTTAATCTCACATATTTTAGTATAAAATATAAAATATCTCGAAAATTATTTAGTGTTCGACAATTGTATCGTACTAGTGTAAGGAAAATGTAATGGTGTAAAGAAAAAATAAATAATTGTTATAAAAAAATATATTTCAAATAATTGCATACTTTTTTTTAAAAAACAATTATTTTCTGTACACTATTTGATTCATCTTATTATTCTGTACATAAAAGTATTACGATACAATTGACACCAATATACATCAAACCAATGACACCATCTTATGTTCCCCTCAAAACCATACAATTTTTGTTCAAAATTTTTTTCTCTAAAATGCTTAGTTTTTGAAAGAAAAGGAATGTATGGGCGGTCTAGGACACCCTGTATAGTGCTGATATTTATTTCACAAAGAGATTGAATCTTGAATTATCTTTAAATTACCTCAAATCGAAGTTACTGATTTTCTCTGTGGTTTCTACGTGCCCCAAATTGTTTGTAGTATTAAGTTCTTCAGAATTAAAATATGTACTCCGTTACACACGTGATCAAACGATAACAGAACCGGAGATGCGTCGAACATATGAATATATTAACTAATTACTATTTATCTCGTTAGCGAGATGTTTTGAAATATGATCAAAATGTATCTTTGCGATAAAGTTATCACAGAAACCGTAAGACTTCTAGTGATTAAATTATTTAACGTAGTTAGTAAAATGATAGAAAGCTATCAGGTTTCATCAGGAAGAGCAAGTCAATATGTCATGTGCTTTCACTTAAAAAGCATCAAGACTATTAAGACTATTAATCATTATTAAGATCAAGAAAATTAATTCTTTCACTTATCAAAAAAAAAATAACAAGAATAATTTTATTCCGACTAATATAATCCAAGTGGGATTACATAACTCTTTGTTTTTACTTATCTAAAACTGTCTTGAACAGTTCAAAATCTTATATTATATTGTGTATTCTTCCTAAGCTACATCAACAGCTTCCGTTTAATGCACACTTGAGGAACTAATGACGCAATGGTGGCGGATTATTCAATTTCCACAACCTCCGTGAAGCATCGCGAGGACTTTCGCCTAAAGCACAATAACTTTGAGCCATTCTGGTGTAGCGGGTGCCGAACATAGGGAGGAAAATGTCATGCCATAGAGGAACTAGGAGACGAACACAAGGAAGATGAGGACAAAGAAGTGGTAGAAGAAGAATAGTCGCATTCTGGAATGTCGTGCTCCGATTGGTCGCCGGACGGTGGAGCAACGGACCCTCGGATTGGCCCTAAGCTCTTTTCCCCACCTTGGTGGAAATTCACTTTTTACCGTCGTTATTACAAAACTGACTGGCATCTCCTAGACCATGTTATTACGGTGCAGTGCTCCATACAGTGAGCATCCTCTTGCGAGCCATATCCATCAAGCACCTCTACCACCACCGCCGTCGCCGCCGCCGCCACCACCGCCAATATCACCATCACCACCATCACTTACCTCTCCACTACCACCAGTACGTCACCGCCACCTCCACCGTAGTCATCACCGTCACCGCGGTCACCTCTACTCTACGCTCCACCGTCTCTCTCCTCCCTGCTGATCTTCCCACCTTCCGCGACCGTGGAAGAAGAGCGCGGCGGCCACCGGCGCGGCGGTTATCTCAGAGTGTTACGGCCAGAGAATAGAGTCGCGCAGACGTTGCTCTATTTCGGCTCTAGGCACGCTCTCGCAGCCCCGGCATCGCCGTCAAACCTCGCGCAAACTTCCGCCACCGTTTATAAGAACATCTACTGGCGGAGTGAGAGGGAAAGGGCTGGTTAATCGGGGTACTCTCTCTGTTCTCCGTTGTCCGTCATTCTCGGGGAATCACCGCGCGCGGGATGTTCGATTGACTTCCGCAGTGGAAGTGGATACGCGAGTCGGACCCGCATAAGTGGAGGAGGACCTGTACAGCAGCCACAAGTAGTGAACGGATATTGCGGACGTATATATCCGTGTATACGCGCCGTGCACACCTTTCGCTTTCTACGAGTGATACTGTGATTCGTGATATAGACCTCGGGTAATACTCGGAAGCTGCTCTCTTCTCACCGGACGATCGCGAGGGGTCGAAGGTGATCGGGTACATGGCTGACGCGAGGATGGATCGCAAGATTACATTGTAAGTGAACATTTATATTTTATTGCGGATAATTCGAACTATCGCGAGGTGTGACGAGTCGAAATTGTGTTATCAAGTGATATCAAAAAGAATCTTGCCTAATTTTGTAAATTTGTTATTACATCTCTTCACGTTTTTTTTTTTTTTTTTTTAAATTGTTGCATTACACAATGTTGTAGAATTATAGTGAATAATTTATATTATGATGAATCGGTTTTTATCGTGTTACCTTTTCTGATAATCTAACATTTTTAAGATCGATCTTGATATTATAATAATATATTGTGCTTAATTTTTATTTTTTGAAAAATTACTTACTAACGTAAAATTATGGAACCAGTCGTCGCGTAGCCGGTTATTAATTTTATTATTAATTATATTCCCGGGCCGGTAAATTAAAATAATGCGTTTACAAATCCATGTAATTTATGTCGGTACCAAATCGTGGCTCGATCTTCAAGACAGATTATTTTCCACTATCGTATTAAGTACTGATTACCGACTAATTTACGTGAAGATCAGAAATATTATCCCGCATGCGTTTTTCATGGACCATGGTCGCGATTCGTTGCACTGATACGAAAAAGCGTGTATGCGTACGCATCGTACGCAAGAGAAGTTTCTTGCAAAAATCCTTAATCGATTAGTTCGAAGCGGAACGGCAGCATGTACCTAATTAATCTATTATCTGGCTATTCTTGGTATTCGATCTTCCGAGAAGTTATACAGTAAGTTACGCCTCTTACAGAGAGCGGCCTAAATAATAATTGCTCTATTACTATTTTTTTTCAAAACAGATACGGCGAATATATCATCTTCCCCTTTACGTGCCTAAAGCAGTGTTATTGTTGCCTTGCCTCTTCGATGTTGCAAGTGTAAAAACTGCTGTCATTTTGACACAAGATTTTGTTAAATCACGAATTTACTAAATTCAATTTCTCTTCTTACAAAATATAAAAAAATAAATCAGCCATGTAGGAATGTTAAATGAAACAAAGATGTTAATACATATTTAAAAAATACATTTGTAATTACATATATTAAATCATAAAAATTTTTAAATTAAATTTATAACGTATTTAGCATATGTTTTAATTTATTAAATAGATCGGGATGATTACCTTTTGAATTAATTGTTAATGAAACATAGAACTTTATATAATACCCACATAAAAAAAAATTGTGTAGCTATTAAAAACATAATATTGTACCATTAATGTAGAAACCTGTTTTAGAGTGTACCATAGATATTATTTACTCTGCACGTATATTCCACAGTATATTCTACAATTTCTGACCGTCATGTACTACCACTTATCGACAATCTTGAAAATTTATTTGTTATTGCTCATTTTGTCTAGTTTCTTCTAAGTTCTTGATTATCGTTGCCATGTTTTTCTTTTTTCATTGATATCGACAAGTAATGATGTTAAGTGTGTGACAATATTTAATAATTATTCTGCCCATCTCTACATATAATTTTATATATTCAATCTTTTCTTTTTTTAATAGTTTATATCATAAACAAAAATAAAAAATCACAGTTTAAAAGTTTTGCATAATGTTATAGTCAATTGCAATCTTTGAAAAATAACACAGTGTCTTACATAAAACAATATTGAATTTCTTGAAAAAAAAAAAAAATAAAAAAAAAATAAAAATTATAGAAAATAAAATCTTCAGAATATTATGTTATTATATGATATTAAGAATGTATGTGACATATATCGAAATATTAACAAAAGCATTAAAGTTTCATAGATTGTTCTACTATTTCTTCTGAATATTTGTGCAAAAACTAAGCACAATTCTCTTAATGATTTGGAAGTTATTTAAATTTAAAGTTACTATTGATTCTTGGAAAATCGCCTATTGTAGCACTTATTGACAAATTTGACAAAGAAAAAGTATTACCAATGAAATAAAAATTTTCTCATATATTAAGGAAATTCTAATAAATACTTGTGCAAAACTTGATTTAGATCCACTAATTTGTTTAAAAGTTATTTACTAAAAATTGTAGAAAAATATTATCTGTCTTTTGTTCTCTTTCTGCAAATTACTCGTTTTCACATTATTTTTTGCAGTTGATTTCAGAGGATATTCACGATCAAAAGTTTTTGCCATAAATTAGAAAATATATAAATTAAAATTATTTTCTTTTACGAAGACTTCAAAATCCATATTATTTTGCGATACTTTAATTTTTTTCATAACCCAAATTTATTTTTTTAATTTTTCAAACAATACAAACGTAAGAAACATATTTTCTTTTTAATTTTGACAATTTTTTGCTACTATTGTACATTCAGAACATCCTTAATGTATAAGTTGATATAAAATATTCAAAGAGATGTGATGACATCTTAAACTTTAAATTCAAATAGGACATAAATGTAAATAGAGTTTTCCAATTATTACATAATTGGAAAGTTTTCCAATTATTACATATAATTGGAAAGAAAATAGAGTTTTCCAATTATGTAATAATTGGAAAACTCTATTTTCCTATTCCTTCTAAAGATAAGATTGTTTCGAAAATCTGATGCAGCAAATCCGAAGATCGAATATAAACGCTCGTCATTCGAGATTAGCAAAAAAAAAATGATGCTTCAGAGATGAGATTATTCTTCATATCGCGGGATCGATCGTCGCGATCGCGTATACATAGAAGTGCCGACCAATCAAACGGGACATTAACCACAGTGCTCGGGAAAATCGTGCACTGTTGGTTTGCATGCGCCGAGAAAGGAAGCACGATCACGAGCGATCCAGCTACTCACGACAGTTGCCGACGTGCGTGCGTTTACTCATGCAAACGCGTGTCGCACAATGCAGAATTGCATTTAGATCCGTGGTGCCTTTGATTAACCGGTGACATACCGCACAAAGAATCGTGTTTCGTAATTTTTATGGCGATTTTCATGTACAATGTGCGTTTCTACTACATGCTTATTCTTCTTCTTAATTTTATCAATATTTAATAATTATTCTGCCCATCTTTATATATAACTTTATATGTTCAATCTTTTCTTTTTTTAATAGTTTACATCATAAACAAAAATAAAAAATTACAGTTTAAAAGTTTTGCGTAATGTTATAGTCAATTGCAATCTTTGAAAAATAACACAGTGTCTTACATAAAACGATATTGAATTTCTTGAAAAAAAAAATAAAAAAAAATAAAAATCATAGAAAATAAAATCTTCAGAATATTATGTTATTATATGATATTAAGGATGTATTCTTGGGCTTCTTGGGCTATTTAATTTGGAGAAAAAAAGAATAATGTCGTAGGTAAAAATATATATATAATATTGCACTGGTGAGAATAAATTTTGCTGATACTTAACGTAACTTTAACGCGTAAATTCAATATTTATAAATCGTCGAAAATTTACAGTAAATAAAAATATTTAAAAACTTTTATATCGGCAATATATCCGGTTGTATCTTACGATATGTAAGCTATGAATATAGCGTGACATAAATGCACGAGCGAGAACATGCATGAAGGATCACTGTATCGTGGTGTGCGGTTAATTTACAGCTAGTTGTAGAGCTTGTATTCCTCCCAGCTAGATCCTTCCTGGTGACGTTGTTGTCAATACGTTCCAGATTATAATCCCGGAAACGTTCTAGTTTAGTCGATCATGCAAAGTCAATGGAATTTTATACATGATTAATTTGATTTCACTTTTTCGAAGATGTGTCAATGATTATCAATGACATATGTCAATGATTGTCAGTGACATATTAATATTTAAAAAGAGGCATAAAACTAATTTAGACTGCCAGTCGATATATTAAAAAGTTCTTTATATATAAACTTTAATCTTAATTTGTTAAGGATGTTGTGGATGTACAATAGTAGCAAAAAATTGTCAAAATTAAAAAGAAAACATGTTTCTTATGTTTATACTGTTTGAAAAATTAAAAAAATAAATTCGGGTTATGAAAAAGATTAAAATATCACAAAATAATATGGATTTTGACGTATTCGTAAAAGAATATAGTTGTAATTAATATATTTTCTAATTTATGGCAAAAACTTTTGATTGTGAATATCCTCTGAAATTAACTGCAAAAAACGATGAAAAACAAATAATTTGCAGAAAGAGAAAAAGAGACAGATAATATTTTTTGACAATTTTTAGTGAATAACTTTTAAACGAATTAGTGGATCTAAATCAAGTTTTGCACAAGTATTTATTAGAATTTCCTTAATATATGAGAAAATTTTTATTTTATTGATAATATTTTTTCTTTGTCAAATTTATCAATAAATTCTACAATAGGTGATTTTCCATAAGAATCAATAATCATTTTAAATTTAAATTTACTTCCAAACCGTTAAGAGAATTGTGCTTAGTTTTTGCACAAATATTCAGAAGAAATCGTAGAACAGTCTATGAAACTTTAATGCTTTTGTTAATATTTCGATTTATGTCACATACGTCCTTAATGTCTTATAAAATACAAAACGCACATTTTTTTATTTTTATAAGAATTAAAAACAAAAAGAAGAGAGATATTTTTATATAATATAATTAATTGTAGGAAAAAATAATTTGTTACGCGTCACATGCTCTTTCCTGGTGTCGTCACATCGCGAAAGGAATCGATGATTTTGTTTATAGAGCGATTAAATCCCGTTGATATATCTTAATTTCAGTTTTACGAGCTTCCGCACTGGGATATCAATTTTTCGACTTGTCCGTCAACTGAGATGATAATCTAACGCGGAAGCTTTTCCACAGGTGACTCGACAGGAATGTCGTTTTCGGGCTTTACGACCTTCCGTCGCGATAAATGTCACTTAAATATTTAAGATTCTAATCGCAAATTCCAATTTCTTTAGCATTGACGCTGATTCGTTTGCTATCTATTTAAATCCTAATGATGCGATTGCAAAAAAGAAAGAGAAAAAAGGAAAGAGAGAGAGAGAGAGAAAGAGAGAGAGAGAGATCAAAATTTTCAGCAATAATCAATATTTTATGTACGCCGCTGCAAGAAAAAAGCTCGCATGACTAACTGACAGTTAGTTTTTGCTCAGAATCAATTAGTGCTCGTGATTCTTCTCGCTGCTGTCTCATTATTCATCCGAAGCATAATATACTTGTCTTCTAATTGCGAATATTAATATATCATTGTAGATTTAACTATGGATTAACTTCATATCCGATCGATTCGTAGAAGTGTAAGAGAAAAATTATAACACCAAATGTGTGAATGATTGCTGAATCAAATCAATTAGCACCAGGTGCGAGGAAAATTCTTATCGTTTTATGGAAAAGTCATAATTACAGAAAAGATAATCATATATAGCACATGTATCTGTGAATATTGTTAAAATCACACAAATATCTGTTTTAATAACGCTTAAATAAATTATCTAATTATCTAATTAGAGATCTCTAATTATCTAATACTCTAATTTATTTTTTGGGATACGTGTACGTAGTAATAGGGAAATTAGGGTAAAATCGGGTACTCTTCTGGATTTATCTCTCTAAAAAAAATTTTGCTGATCATTAGTAGTCTTAAGTCAACCTTAAACTATGAGACTAGTTGCTAAAAAAAAAATTTAGTTACCAAAAAAAAAAAATTTAGTTAACAAGATTTTTTGAAGAAGTAAAAATACCCAGTTTTGCCCTTCTAGTAGAATAAAACCGGATACCCATTTGAAAACAATTTTTGGAAAAAAAGGCAATGTACAAAATTTAGATTTATTTTAATCAAAATACAATACAAAGATATATTTTATTGACAAAAAAATCACAAATAAAAATAACTTCTTGTTCTACATTGTTGCAGAACTTTCTTATTTAATTTTTTAACTGTAGGGATCTCAAAAAAAATTTTCTTAGTGTTTTCTTTTTTTAAGTAGTTTTTGTTTTTAAGTGGGAAACAAAATCAAGAACAATTTTTCCTCGTTTAATTACACGAGGTATATAAATATCTGGTTTTGACTCAACATAAGAAAAATAACAAACATAGTTATACATTCTGGCTTATAAAATGACGTTTAAAACTAATGTAGTTGTACTCTCTAATATGTACATTGTACAGAATGCAACGTTGCATTTGTCGAACCAAATGCTCTGTGTACAAATAATGATTTGATTGTTGTTCTGATATCGATCTTTTTTAGCCCGCAAATTTTGAAATTCTCTCAATAAAAAAGAAAAAAATATCGTGAGCACAGTTTATTTTAAAATAATAATGACATCAATCTATAATTAATAACACGAGTTAGCCAAAGATAATAGCATTTATCAAGAAAAAACAGAGGTAACGCAGTTTAACTCGCTTATCCGATTTTATCCTACTTTCCCCTAAATATTATAAGGATTGTATCTCACATCACATGTAAAAACGGCACAATGTTCTAAAAAATGAGATAATAATTACATTGAAGCGAAGAAAGAGAGACATCTGCGTCCTTGAAATATAATCGATTACAACTTAACTGGAAGATCAGCCACAAACGACATTATAATAATATAGCAAATAGTGAATATATACATATATACAGGGTGTCCTAGACCACCCGTACACCCCTTTTTTTTCAAAATCTAAGCATTTTAGAGAAAAACGTTTTGAACAAAGATTGTATGGTTTTGAGGGAAACATAAGATGGTTAAATCATTGGTTTGACCTTGAATGGCATCGTTAAGGTCAAGTCAAGGACACCTTTAATTTCTTAAATAAAAGTCCTATTTTTTATTGCATATTTTTATAGCTTATGTTGAGAGCTTTCTAAAACATTATAATAAAGTATTTTTTCATTAAGAATTTTTTTGTAGAGTTATTTTGTATCTTAATCTGACATATTTTAGTATAAAATATAAAATATCTTAAAAATTATTTAGTGTTTGATAATTATAGCATAATATTTTTATGTACAGAATAATAAAATAAATCAAATAGTGTACAGAAAATAATTGTTTTTAAAAAAAGTATGCAATTATTTGCAATATATTTTTTTAGAACAATTATTTATTTTTTCTTTACACCATTTGATTCATCTTATTATTCTGTACTTATTATTCTGTCTTATTATTCTGTTTTATATTTTATATTAAAATATGTCAGATTAAGATACAAAATAATTCAAAAAATTCTTAATAAAAAGATATTTTATTATAGTGTTTTGAAAAACTCTCGAGATAAGCTATAAGAATAAGCAATAAAAAATAGGGGTTTCCATTTAAGAAATTAAAGGCGTCCTTGACTTGACCTTAACGATGCCATCCAAGGTCAAACCAATGACACCATCTTATGTTCCCCTCAAAACCATACAATTTTTGTTCAAAACGTTTTTCTCTAAAATGCTTAGTTTTTGAAAGAAAAGGGGTGTACGGATGGTCTAGAACACCCTGTATATATTTTGCGCCCTACTATGATGATATTTCTAAATTTTTTATTCATCGCCTTGTGAACCACCGCGTCCATGTTGCAGCGCTGTTATGCGATGCATAAAATTTACAAAAAAAAAAAAAATTCTTCGATCTCCCGTGACACTGCTTTCTGTCTGTCGTCCTTTTCTGCCTTTTCTCTTCTTTGGTTGCGGTCTGATTCGTGCGTTCCAGGCGATTTGCCTGTGGCCTATCAAGGGAGTAGACAATCGTACCTCTTGCCAAGTTGCGTTTAGATGAAAAACTATATCGCAGCGTAGTCCCATCGTCACCACAAAAATATTCCTGTGGTTCTTCTTCTGTATAAAGAGATTCGCGTTGCGTATCGATAAGGATACACATATGTATATACAAGTTTATTTCAAAAATTAATATTTTACATGTAACATTTTATTTATTTTTACAAGATTAATATTCAATAATAATTATCTCAATATAATAACATTTCTATTGATGTTATATACAGGGTGACTCTGAATTAGATCGACAAATTTCAAGTGGTTGTAAAAGACACCAAAACAAGTCAATTCTGCCAAAAAACTTATGTCCCCAAATGAAATGTTTTGGCATTAGAGAATCAAAAACTAACAAGACAATCTCACAAACTCAAAAATTCTGATTTTGATGAAACTTTACACATAGAGGAGGGGGTGGAAGAAATAGAAAAATTAAAAAATTTTCAATTGCTGCCCGAAAATGATTTTAAAGTGAAATCACCCTTCATATGTACAGCTGTTTTTTGCTTTTCTCGATGTCTCTCGAAAATTATTTGAGATATCAAAAAATATTTTACACAAAAGTTTCATGATAAAAATATTTTTTAATCATATTAATAAAATTTTAAAAACAATTTCTTTTTAAAGATTTTTGTTCTTGTTATTCTTTGATTCTTTATTGCCAAAACAGCTTATTTTCGGATACGGGTTTATTAATAAAATTGACTTGTTTTAATATCACCTAAATTTTGAGACACCCTGTAAAAAAACTTTTAAAAGTTAACCTTGCTATTTTAGATTATGAATAATGTATGAGCAGTGTAAGAAATCACATAATTTGAAACTCTTTTTCCTACGAATTTTCCTGTATTACGTTTTATCTATTCTACATTCTTCCATACTTTTATTTTATTCTTTTTTATGAGAATACCAATATCTTCTCTCTTCGTTCACACTATTTCCCATTGTTTCTGAAGAACAATTTCTTCGCTCTTCCTGTTTCTCTTTCTCGAGCCTTGTAAAATTAGAGAGAAAGAGCATCTAGCGGAATTTTAAGTGGCAGTTGAAATATGCATTTATAGATCGATTTTGCCTCGCATTTCCATCAGTAAACTGTGCGAATCTTGGTCAATCGTTGGCTGTTTCCATCGTAAACACTCTAATATCGCCTCTCTTTTCGCCTTGCAAGATATATATACAATATTACGAGATAAGTGCTATACATCCGACTATCTGCATATCCTTTTCTTTATTTTTTTACATCCATATTTTAGCTGTAACTTTATACCAAAATGTAATTACGCAAATTATTAGAGTTTTAATTGAAGGTATAATTAATGTGATATTAAAATAATTTTTCAATCATGTAGGTATATTAATACAAAAGAAACTTATATAATTGACAGCTATATTTTTATATTCTAAAATTGCTTCTGGGTTTATAACTAAAATGAACGTTTACATACGCGCCATTCAAATAGCTAAGATTAACAAGCGCGAATATAATAAATTGGACACGATGAATCTTGAGCAGTCAGGTGGACGTAAATTGATATTCATAACCGGCATAGGAGCGAACGTGACCGGTCGTAAGCACAGTCTTATGACCGGTGGCCGAGGCGGGCGGTCCAGAAAACTGATGGTATAACTCGATTTCTGACTGATCGCTAAGCTAAGATAAATTTATTAGCCATTTAGATACTCGTTTAAGCACCGTTGCGTTGTTCAGTCACGAATATCGATGGCTTATCCACGGTCTATTTTTATTCATTCAAAAAATTCCTATCCTTTTCTTTTTTATTTTGATAAAAATAATTGACGAGTAAAATGTCAATATGTATTAAATATCTAACAATAGCAGAGAGAGATTCAAAAGCTTTCCATTATAACTAAGAAATAAATACGCGAATTCGATGTTCCTATTGCTTTCAAAAAATTCATGAACAGCGTGATATCGATATCAAACAGTAATCTCGTCTGGCTTGAATTTTGAATTGTCATGTAACGGGTTTTATTAAATCAATGTTGATCATCATCGAGTGCAATGATTGTATGTGAAATAGCAATGATGTGACATTGCAATTTCGCGATAAGATGTTATTCACTATAATGTAAATTTGTATAATTGTGATATTAGGCATATTAAAATGGCAAGATAAACAGTGGTCCCTTACGGAAATGTTCCGTCTTTTGCTGCAAACGGCGACTCGCGGTAATTATAGGTCGCTATTACACGATCGCTTACAGCAAGGAATATGTCTGAATTTTATTCACAGCAGTACCGCAAGTTTCACAGGTTTCCCCGGTAATCGTCGAGTTTCGACTCGAAGTCACGAACTTCCATGCAAGTCAATTATGGTGTTCAACTAGCCGAGGTACCGGGTGTTCCGTTAAATCGTGAGAGCAAGTGACAAAATTCACGATGACCAAACAAAGAGAAACATCGTTTCGGCGCTCGTTTGTTTTAGAATAATATAATTTGTACGATAATAAATATAAAATAGATTCCAAAGCTGAGTCAAAAGCTCAATCAATTTTATATATCATAAATTTAAATTTATTATTATTAATTTAAATTTTATAATTTTTGTGTCAAATCCATAATTCCATAAATGTCATTTTTCATATATTTATTTTATATTTGGTAAGTTCGAAAAATTGAATAAATAATATGCAAAAAAAAATTAATCAAACCTGCTGAAACTGATAATATGATTTTATGATATAACATGAAATTTTTTAATTTTAAATTTTTTGAGAATTAAGAAAAAGATACTGAAAAATTTCAAGAAGCAATATGAATAGATAAATCGAATAATAAAATAAAATTTCGAAAATTTCTTGCGCATTATAAATTTTGGATGCTCTTTATTACGTTATTCTTGTATCTGAAATTTTGCATCTCATTTAATGGGCCTAATTGAGGTATAAATACCGTTATTATCATCTCTAATTCAGAACTTTAAACACCGTTATCATTATCTTTCAGCAAAGTAAGAAATAAAGTTTTTATTAGCTCGCCAAAAAGAATGAAAAGTCTTCTTTAATAAAATTGTCCTTTGCACACAGGCACAATAAACGCATCTTTTTCTCTTTGACAAAACACGATTTACGGTAATAAGAATCTCATCCTGTTCTGTCGCGCGAACGTTCTGTCACACGGTAGGTTCGCGCGACCAGTCGCCATAAAACATGCCCGATTATGTCACGCTAACATAACAGGTGAGTCCGCCGCTGTAAACGGACAAAACCTACATAATTAAGCGTATTATCTACTTCCAACGAGAGAAGTGCGTAAGTGTAACGCGTAAATGTAAATAATGAAAGCGATTATCTATAATCTGATAAGCGTTTAATTACACACCGCGGTCTATCTTTGATGAAGTATCGCGTTGAGGGGAATCCGACTATTTTCACCGGCTACTTTCTGCGGCAGTCAATGACTCGCGAAGACGTCGATGGAGCTTAAAGCTTGACCATCGAAACGTGTTATTTAGTTAGCTGTACCTGCAAATCGTTCAATGATTATTTTACATAAATTACACTGAGGTAGTCTGATAACCGGACTCTATCAACTTCTGTAGAAATTCAGTTTATCCATCTTGTCGCGCGAATGGATTAACTATTTGTGCTAGACAACAGGTGCTAGATTTGATCTATATATTGAGTATATTTATCGTACAATAATTTACATATAGTTTTAAAATCAAAAAGCATTAGAAAGCCCATTTAATAAAAATTGAACATAATTTTTGATACCACTCGAATAAGCTTGAAAAATATTTAATATCTGAATCTAGATATAAATCTATTTGTTGTTCCCATTTCGTTTTAAGTGGAATCAACGATTCGTGAAATCACGACGATAATTACAATTGTTGGGAGTCGATTGTACGATCGATCGATGACGAAAGCGAACGAGACTTAGCTCGACCACGAGGTGATTTACGTCACGACCTTTCTCCGGATCGGATTGCGTCGAATAAGTCTCGACTTTCTTCGCTTTCGTGTGACGGGGCAAGAATTTCCGTGCAAAATGAGGGAGCAGAGTCGCGAGAGAGGACAACGACATTGACTCAGTCGTCGTGACCATGACTTGGCCATGCCGTTGCAATTACGATCTTACGAGTCTTCAGTCAGCCGGCCAGTCACCCAGTCCTTCTTTCCTCCTCCGTTTTTCTCCCTTTTCTCACCTTTTTTTTTCGTTACGTCGCATCCACTTCGCCGCTGCGAATGGGCGCGCGGCGTGACCACGAAGAGCACGAAGATATGACGATGAAGAGCACGAAGATGACGGGCGGGACGAACAGAGGGCGGGAACAGAGATTGACCTTCGTGGCGGGACTGACCTTCAGCAATGATGGTATCAGGCGAGTCAATCAGGAACATGAAATGTCAGTACGTATCGAGATGATATTTGCGAGCGATCGTAACGGTTATTTGGACTTTTTTCCATCGACGATTTATGGCAGATCCCTATCTTGCGTCAGTTTTCAGGGAGGGAATATTTCATTAGTCATATTATGCAACAGTAGTAATAATCTGATTGTGAAAATCTTTCAAGTTTTTTAGACGAGACGGAGTACTGGATATGTACTTACTTAGAAGTTTGTGAGTTTTATTTCCTTTACTTTGTCTACGTAATTTGTTAATTTGACACTTGTAATGAGCAAAATTACATTCTGTAATTTTTTTCAGTAATGTTAATGTTGTTTTGTTTATATAGGATGTTAAAAAAAGGACCACATTTTGAGAACAGCTGGTATTGATCAAAACAAGAAAAAAGGTTAATTAACATGACTTTTTGAAGATACAGGTTATCTCTCTATTTGTGCTCTTTGTTCTTTTCTTATATTGATTGTCACCTTTGCAGTAAACAAAAGCATTTACTAGTTTTGCTATAATAAACTTGGATTATAATAACATTAAGTTTGTAAGTAGATAGCAAATTCGAGAACAATCAGATATGTTTAAAAGAATGCATGATTCTCTAAGATTAGGGCTAAAAAATGGATGACAATGAATAGGAATCGCATAAATCATCTCCTCTAATGCTGACTGCGAAACTAATAAATACTCTTTTGTTTACTTCACTTGAGAGATGACAAAACCGATAAGAAAAGAACAAAAAGCTTAAATAAAAAGATAATCTGTATCTTCGAAGATATTAATTAGGACTCATGTTAATTAAACTTTTTTTTATTTGATTAACACTGTTCTTAAAATAGGTGATCTTTTTTTAACACTCTATATATCTGTATAACATTCTTTCAAAAATTACATTCTGTCATATAATCAGTTCTTGCTGCAATTATAAGCATCAGCAATAATTTTAATTACATAACAGAATAAAAAAAATTTTTGGTAAATATAAAAGGTTACACCTCACCGACTTTGACCTTGACATATGTTGTCAAGGACATGACCCTGAGTAACTTTTCCTTATAACTATCGGGAGTCTCTTGTAGTTTCCAAGATATGCAATTTTAAAGTCTAGCAGTTTTAATGTATTTTCTATTATAAAACAAGGAAATATAAAATTTGTTTACGTTGTATTTGCGTAGAGCAGATGTTTTGCCCTTCCTGTAGGGGAGCTCCACTATCAAGACATTAGACACATAGGTTTGCGTTGAACCTTGCTTTGCGTGGAAAGTGGAAAAACCCAAGAAGTCTTGTCTCTGGAAATGTAAACAAACACTTTTTCCACATCTACTCTACGCAAATACAATGTAAACAAACTTTATTTTTCTTTCTTTTATAACAGAAAACACATTAAAACTGTGAAACTTTAACATTAAATATCTCAAAAATTGTAAGAGACCCCCGATTAAGTTATAAGAAAAAGTTACTCAGAGTCATGTCCTTGACATATGTCAAGGTCAAAGTCATCGGTGAGATGTAACCTTTTATGCATATTTACCGAATTTTCTTCTAATAACGTATTAATCATAAAAATAAGAGAATAAATAGAAAGACTTTATATCTATTAAATGAATGTCTCAACTAATATTAATTATTATTAATATTCAAAACAAATACAAGATGAATTATTACAAATACAAATAATTTAAATGCAACAAAAAAACTCACTAAGATGTACATAAAGTAATATATATAGAAAGACATATTTTTAAAAGTAAAATAAAAACTGTAATTCTTTCTCTTTCTTATGACAGCTAAAGAAAATATATACTTACATGAAAATTTTATTTTAAAGAATTTACATTTAATAGAAATACGCTCTTCGCGAAAATCTACTGCTGTCAAAAACAATAATCGCAACGATACGGCTGGTGACCCCAGCGTATCGTCTCAATCTTCGTTTTTTCCTTTAAGTTCATTTTCGATACAACAAACAGGTTGAATTATTCGCAAACGTATTCCGTGCTTATAAGAGTATCTATTGGCACTGTAATTCTGAAATAGCCAGGAAATAAAATAAAAAAAATTAAAAGAGAAGAATAAGATAGAAATAATGGCGATAAAAATGGCGTGCATTCACAAATAGATCTAAACCATAAAATTATATTCTGAGATTGCTTTTATATCCTGGCAGTAGTTTAATATATAATAAAAACAATTAGCTCAAGCATAGAAATTTCAAGATAAAAATCAAGGAATTTAACATATTGACGCAAAACGCTGCGCGTAAACAAATCCCCACCCAAGATCCCCGGGATCTTGAGTGATCCTGTCAATATAGACTCGATTTCCATTTCCATTGCTGTTGCTGAATTTTCGAAGAAAATTCGAAGAAACTAAAAATTTTCAAAGAAATTAGAAAATTCGTGTATTATAATACGTAAAGTTGATTAACATACATCGTCTTGCAAATTTATTTTTAATTGTCATCAATTATAATTTATAAAATTTTATAACAAAAATTTCAGGAAAAAATGTTTGATATAATATATATGTGTACATAAATTATAGAAACAACTATAAAAATAACTATGAAAAACATATAAAGAAAATTGACAAAGAAAGTAAATTCATTATTTTTCATTAAATATGTTTTTATATAATTAAAGCAAATATATAATTGTATATTTAAATATTATAATAAAGTACCATAAATATATAAAAAAATATACGTAAAAGAAGGAAAAAAATTATCAAAAAAAATTGATTTGTCTTTTTCTCTCTTCTACGAAAATTAATGAAAAATTAAATATTACAAAATTTATAATAATAATAATTTTATAATATTATATAATATTATATAATAATATATTATATTATATTATATTATATTATATTATATAATTATAATATTTATTATATAATAATATATAAATTTATAACAAAAATTAATGAAAAATGAACAAATATGATGGCAAACAAAAAAGAAAAAAAAAGAAATTTGCAAATTAAAAAAAGCACGGACACGCGAATAATAAAAAAAAGATTCAATAATTTCCGTATCAATGTGAAATCGCGGAGCGTGTAATTAAATGCACGGATTCCGCTTAACAAGCTTAGCGCATCTCAAACGACTACATCCCTGTCTCAGAAAGGGATTTGTCTTTATGAGGATTCTTTATGCGGGCGTATGCTCGTAAAAAACAATTGATCGCTTAAGCGGCACCGAAATTAGAGGCTTATGTGCAAGTTGTATTACAGAGCGTTGCGCCGCGCGGCAATGATGAATGGTGACACTTTAACACAGGAACCTAAGCGATGACGCTCTCCCGTGAAACATTGTCGCGACTACCTGCTGCTGCAATTACTTCGGTACCGTTTCGATATTAACTCTCTAACTGCTGCAAACCATGATTACAAGCCGCTTGAATTTTGCCCCAAGTTATGCTATTCTAAACTTGAAAATGAAACACTCATTGCACAGAAATTGCCTATGTCATCTAGGAGCAATCCTGACCTTTAACAAATTATTATAAATATTTTTTTTTAATAATTAATTAGCATTAAAACATTGCAAATAATGGTTTAAAATAAATTTTAAATTAATTGATTTTATTTGACACACGCGACAATGACAGAATCATAAATCGATCTGAAATTTTTATCAATTGAATAGAACTTGTTGCACATGTGTTTACCAATCTTATGCTTAAAAACAAAAGTTCTTCGAAACAGAAATTTGCGTTAACCAGAAAGTTGCTATGTTTTGTTTTTATTTGCATTTTTTTTGTTTCAATTATCAAAAAGTGTGAATATATGCAAGATGTTACAAAAGAAGGTTCAGGATTTTAAAGGCTGATAGTACTTACATGAGAGGAAAAGAGTCTTAATAAACATGGGTAAAAAAAAATTATTATTGTTGATGTTATAAACAAATCTCTAACAACGGACTTTTTCATCCAAAAGAATTTATTTTCAAAAAAAGAAATCCTTAAATTCCAAAGTTCACAGAAGGTCTCCTGTAGAACATATATGTCCTCCTCCAGATTTCTGTATATTATTCATCTTTATTTAAAATATATTTTGCGTATTGTTTATTATATCGATAGCTATTATCTCCCAAGCTTCTAATTATCTAAATGCAAGTCATTCAAATTATGCATAAAATCCTGTTATTAAATTGATAGTTTAAGTAAAATCTTGATTAAACCACAATATTTTGTTTGCAAAAAATATTTTTTTTCTTTTTTTCCAAATATAAGCAATCATAATAGAAGCGTCATGAAAAATAATATATAATTTTCATCACGTTCATCATGCATGATTTACGCCACGTCTAAATGATTCTAATTAAAAAATCTATCATATCTATCCGCCATTCCCTGCCATTTCATCTATTATCGCTTCGCGATAATCTCTTTTTCTCTCTCACTTTTCCTGGTGAAATATCAGAGTGCCGTTTTTCAGTCCTCTTTTCCACAGCATTGTAATTGCATCTCTCGTAAGCAAACGCTCGTTAAAACGACGCTAAGTTGACTTTTATGATGATGGCAATTTCTTCGACACCGGAAGATTCCTTTTCCTCTCTTCGAGCGAGATGCAGTCCCTTTTCGCGCGCTTTTCTTACTTTATCTCTTCTTGCATTTACGTACCTGTACCCAGGTCGGAATCGACACACATTCCCTTTTACGAGAGGCTGCTTCACGCGCAGCGTAGAGGCAAGCCGCCTCCTTCTTCTTTTGCGTGCTAACTACATCGCACTTGGACGGAAAGTTGCATCGTTAGCTGCACAAACGATCGATGATCGTTCCTGCCATTATATTTCCATCGAGTAATTTTACGCTGTGCCAGTGGATCTGCGAATAAAGCGCTTTATCTACCTATTCTTTCTTAGGTATAATTCATATGCGCGAACATATGTATTGACCAAGTTGATACACCAAAAATCACACGACACTGAAACAACTTTTCTTGAAAAATTGACAACTTGATCGTCTATTGTTTTTTAGATTACACATGACAAAATATTTAAATCTCAATAATTAAAACTCATATACTAGGTGTTAATTGCTTATATAATCTAACTATTTTAGCAACCAAAATGGACAATCACAGCAATGAGTAATGATTTAAACATGTTAGGTACGTTCAACTGAAACATAGACTGAGCCTTTTATGAAACAACAACTCTAGTTCATGTTTCAATACCATATATTAAGCAACATTTTTATTCCAGCACACGTCAATATTTCTGTAGTGATACGAAAGAGCGTAAACATGTGATTTGTCTCGCGGCTAATGCAGCAAAGTATCAAATCCTTCTTTCTGTAAAGAAGGGTAGGCAAATTGCATTAATAGAAACGATCCTTCCATTTGTTCTGATTCTTTTTTCCTTTGAGTTGCGTCTCCCACTTAAATGTTGATCGGTGATTGATTCAAGATTTTTAACGCTAATCACAGTAGACGGCCAGGAAGGATTATTGAGGCTCCAGCCCGTTGTTCGGTCGTTGCATCTTCATTCGCGGATAATTCCGTGTATACTTCGCCCCAGGACACTTTAATCTTCCTTTGAGCTGCGGTGCAGCTCGGGTAACCATAGATTCTGCCAGTGAATTGATCGCTACGCCTCGCGCACGACTTACATAACTCGCGCGAGTTTAGGCACGAGCGACTCTCATGATTATTATTGCGAGAATCATTATCGTCGAAACAGTGGAAGCCATTTCGTATTTTCACAATTGCAACAACATTCCAGATGAAAAACGATATATCTAATGCAGTGACAATATATTTATACAATACACTTATTCAAATGAAAAGAAAAGAGGAATAGAACCAATCTAAAATTAAATAATTATATTTTATAAAATACTCTCTACTTTACTTTACAAAATAAAATACAATTCTTTAAGAACGTTTTGGCTGTACAATAGTAGCAAAAAAAATGTAAAATTAAAAATAAAAGCATGTTTATACTGTTTGAAAAATCAAATAAATAAATTCGAATTATAAAAAGAGTTTAGTAATAAAAAATATGGTTTTTAATATCTTTATAAAAAAAATTGTAATTATAATATTTTTATTAATTTATGACAAAAGTTTTTGATCGTAATCCTCTTGAATTAATTGCAAAAAAACAAAAAAGAACGAGTAATTTATAGAAAAAGAGATAGGTAAATTTTTCTATAATTTTTAGTAAATAATTTTTAAACGAGTAATTAAATCTGAATCAAATTTTGCACAAATATTTATTAAAATAATATTTATTAAAATTTTCTTAATATAGGTGAAAATTTTTATTTTGCTGATAATATCTTTTTCTTGTCAAGCTTGACAATAAGTGCTACAAATGCGATTTTATAAAAATTAATACATATTTTAAATTTAAGTAATTTCTAAATCGTTGAGAAAATTGTACTCAGATTTGTACACAGATACTCAGAAGAAATAGTAAAACAGTCTAAGAAATTTTCATCCTTTTGTCAATATTTTGATATATGATACATACATTCTTAATATCCTCCTTTTCGCGATTGTCATATAAATTTTATCGAACATAGAAAAGTATAAAAAAAATATGAAATACGTTAATCAAAGAACCCGCTTGAAAAGCGTGCTGATGTAATGGGAAGTCGCATTTCCTTCTCCGTCGCGTGGGTCGTTGTTGTGTTTGTACATTGACCTTAACGGTGCAGGACAGGCCTCGCCACCCACCGTTTCTCTCGGCGAGGTGGATACGAAGAAAACACTCTCGCCAACTCGTTTTATGCAGGCCGAACCCCTCTCACTTTCGTATTTGCATGTCAAACAAACTTTTTTCTCTTCTTTCTTTCCTTTTTACCGTCGCGCAACGCCAATGCAGCATCCATGATCTCTCTATTATGTTGCTTCGTGCGCGGGTTAATGCTTTTATAAGCTCGACAAGGTGTAATTTCGCGATGTTCGTGCTATTACCCGAATATCAGAATCCGTCGTGGAACTAATCTACCCTACGGCGCGATCATAGCAGGAAAGAATGTTAAGACCGTGAGAGAATCATGACTATGCAAGATTATAATAATGTCGGAGAGTCGCAGTAATAACAGTAAAAGAGCGCGACGAAAAAATTGTAACTGTACGCTGTAAATATATCTACGTAAGACTGTTAATTCCACGCCAATAGATGAATTTTCAATATTTTGGAACCTATATTTTAATTTTTTTATACATTGATTACATGCAATATTACTGCAATTAAATTATAACAATATTTGAAACTATTTACGTGTCATTACTAATTATGAAGAAATACGTTTGTATTGGCACACACACTGTGGAATTCCCATAGAGCCAGGAGAGAACATTTAATATTTAATACCGTAAAAAAGCCGCATCAAATCTTCTTAGTAGCTGTGACAACCGCATCCACGGTACCATAATCTCCGCGGTGTCAGGGTTACCAAGCGCGACGTCTGAGAACGTTCATCAACGAGGAGCACAGAAGACAGCGATCGTATACGTTCCGATCTTGCCTATCGGCCAACAGACGATGGGGAACAGCTGTTAGCCGGTTGATGACGCGCAAGGTCGCTCCGTTACCTCGAGAGATTTCGAGGTCGAACGCGTCCTCGAGTGCCGCAAAAAGGGGCGAAGAGGGATGAGGAGGATTCGCCGCCGTTCATCTCCGACAGGAGATTGGACCTTCTCTTCGCTATCGCATCTCTCGTAACAGTATATTCGCGCGATTAATTTCGCGAGTCACCGTGTAAGCGGCAGCACTCAAGTCAGCTGAATAAAGTAGACCTACTTATGCCTCCTCTCTCGGGGATGTCCATTACAAAGAGTGCATGTAATCTCGCAGTCCCGAAAGATTGGATGACGATCTCTCGGTATCTCGGTAAGTGGAATTCTCACATCGCTGCGACGTGTAGTCCACACCGCAAAACACCATAGTCCGCGACCCCCTAGGTGGACTCCACTGACTGATTGCCACGCAGTTAATTTTGCAGACTGCAGTCGAAGCTACGTGAGAGTCATCTAGTAGTTGAAAAAAAAAACAGTCGACTTCAATTTTGCAGCCAACTTCAAGTGACGGCTTCCACCTCTTCGAAACTATAATCTCTTTCCGTTTCGAGGACGCTTGGCGGTTTGGTGGACAAGACAGGCTATTCGAGTTGCCACAGTTTTGCTTATGTCTTTGACAATCTAAGAATGCACTGCTTCTGCAAGCGGAATTTCATTATTCCGGGAAAAAGATAACGTTCATTGCGGTCTCGCTTTACAGTTGAATGACGAAGATGTCATCGTTATCTTCGAGGTTCAATATCGTTACCGCGTTGATTATTATCTTTCAAAAAGATGGATACCAACGTGCCATTAACGTAATAACTCGAATCTTGAATTTTTCATTTTCGAAGAAGTTTGCGCATGCGACGATTACAGCATTCTTTGAAAATAACTGTCTGGGAGGATGCACAGATGATTCACCGGTATTTTCCTACCGGTTCGCGCGCGCGCATTATCTTATATTGTCGGTGGATCTTTTAAGCGTTTCCCTCGCGGCATTCACGATCCCCTTCACGGCGTGAACGAAATATATTCACCCGCTAGTAGCATCCATTAGTATTTCTTCAAAGATATCCTTTGCGTTCGCCAATGGATGCAAGACAGCCGGATGCAAGGCCATTCCGTTACTACCAGTAGCCAAGGTCAGTTCATGGAAAAGAAATCGAGAGAGTGATAACGGCGCGATCGTCCTTTACGCCGAGCAAAATAGCCGTTAATCTCATGCGGTAACAGTATCTAGCTACAACCGTCATACCGCATCACCTGACCACGTTTCCACGGAGACGGCTAATCTCACAGGCGATAAATGGTAGGGAAGAGGGATGATGGTTGAGCGAGGGAGATTCAGCCGGATTCTCTTGGTAGTCCCGAGGCGGGCAAGGCCGACCTACTCGCGATAAATGATACGTAGTGCGCGCGAGGCATACCCTGAAATTGTTTTACATGGCCGTTGCCGGCGCGGGCCGTGGGCGATGCGTTCATTAGGTCGTTTTACGGACCAATAACAGAGCATGCGGCGTCAGACGCAGTAACAACATGTCAGTCGTCCTAACGGGGCTTCCTCTCCGCTTCTTTTCCTGCCTACCTACCAACCTACCTCCTAACTCTCTTCCTTTTACCTCACCCGGCCCGCCGATTCTCTCTCGCCAATGTTCCAGCAACCGACATTTTCGCCATGCTAAGCATCCGGGAAGCGACGATCTGATCCGGATAGACACTCCGGCGACACTCTGCGAGGAGGAAGAAACAGATCATTATTTTTGTGTCGCATATTTTTTTTTTTTTATACGGAGAACGGAAACTAATTACAGAGATTAGATGTGCACTATGTAAATTGTACAATAAATTGTTCTTGCCTGAGAGATAAAAAATAAAATAACCTGGCTACAGTCATATTATCCTAAAAGATTATATATCCTCTGTTTAACATTACTAATGCATTATTTATGCTTCTAGTAGATTTTCGAAGTAGTTATCAAAAAATTAAGCATTATGGCCTAGTTTATATCGATATACTTTAATATATACCAAATACTATATCAACCAATCACAATTATTCCATTCTTTAGGAGAATGGCTATGATTACCCAGTGTATTAAATACATATTAAAGGATATTGGTGTAAACTTATATTGTGGCGCATAAAATCCGTTAGCTGTACTATATATTTGTCTAAGACTGTATATATAATATTTACCAGTTTATATTTTTGATGCTCTTTAAATGGAACACATCCGGAAAGCGTTGATCGTGACTTATCAATGCTTATAGTTCGAACAATGCCGGCGACTGGACGTTGAAGTTACGATCAGGGATACCCCTTATTGTTAACCATGATTAATGATGTTTCGTGCGTTAATGAGATTCTCTCTTCCTCGATGATGCAGCGAACCTTTTTGAATTGTACCAAAGCTCGCGGGTATACGAATTTCCTTACGTATCGAAACTGGCATTGCATTGATAACCAATGCAACCCAATGCAACATTATCGATCAAAAATAATAATAATAATAATATGAATATTCTTGCATCAAGAGAAATCTGATGGCAATTTTCTAAAATTTTATATTTTTCTTTTTTTCAGTCTACAACTGTCACATTATGTCTCCTTTATTCAATAACTAAATTAGAAATAAGAAAGATCCAAAATAACATGTTTGTATGTAATGTACTTATGAATTATAAATAGCATAAAATATACGCCTTTAGATATATTTTGCTGGGATTTCAATTAATCACATTCTTTTGACTATGCACATGCTATTATATTCACATCAATCTTCGTAGACTTTCCTACTCAACATCATTTTCTTTTTATTTCTTTTTTCTACTAATATCTTTCTCCTTCTTTGTGTGCTCAATTTTTAAAGTATCGCACGATGTAAAGACCTACTAAGATCCTTTCTTTTTTTCTTGCTTGCTTGCAGTTTGTTCCGGCCACAACCTGCAATTTTCATGCAATCTCTTTAAATCAAGATTTAATTGTTTTTTAGAAAAAAATACTTTAATAATTCTGTAAAAGTATTACGGAAGAAATAAATGTAGGCCACTTTTATCAAATTAAAATTTCACGGTAACAGAATTTTTGCTGCCTCTCTTTCTTTCTTTCTTTCTAAAACTTGACAAAATAGTATAAATATTTTCAATTTCTAAAAATGAATAAAAAGAAAACAATGTGAACGATAAGAAATCTGTTCAGGAACGAGTATCTGGGTCTGATATTCGCCAAGCCAATTACTGCGTGCTATTGGTCGATACACCATCGTTTGTGCTGGCGATTCAGCAAGAAAGAGATTCTTGACGGTAATGATCGTATGTAAGAACAGCAGTGCTGCCTAGTAATAGAAGCGTAAATCATTATTTAACACGAAGCGCCGGAGCGTAACGTCATGGGACGCCGGAATGTTAATGTCAGAACGCCGATGACAGGAAAAAAAAGAGAAACTGCAGTCCGCGCCTGCTTTAGTTACTCTTTGTGCTGAGAAACGGCCGTCTCTTACGATCTCAGACATATTTCATAATTAGCCGCAAGTATTGACCGCCGATGCAACTAACAGCTTTATTTGCGAGGTATTAAGAATGAACTATTATCGGAGAAATAATAAAAACGGGATACGCGATACACTGCTAGTTTTTGCGGATATAGAAAGAAAGATCTTTACACAAAAGCATTTCCAGTTTTGTAAATGCTTGAAAATGTTGAAAAATATGAGAGTAAGAAATGAGGAATTGAAAATAAACAATGGCATTAATTAAATGACCAATAAAACTTATGAAGAGATTCTAGCGTAATCAACTTTTATGCCAAAATTTGTATAGAAATGCAATAAAAGTGAAATCGCGACATCATATATAGAATTTCATCATTTATAATATCAATCTTTTTTTGCCTCCTCATAGAGGAAGCTTTGTTCTCATGAAAAATTTTTTCAAATTTTGATGCCAATGTATTCAGAATGTTCTAAAATGTCAAAAAATTACATTTTTATAAAATGTCATGTTTGTGTGTATGTGCAAAAAGGACGTAGTTGCTCTAACTTCCATAAATTTTGAGAGACCAAATTTTTTTATATTAATAGAATATCATTAAAGATTGATTGGTATTGAACTAGGATCGGTAAAAAAATTTCTTTTTTATTAAAAATTGAATTTATTTTAATAAAATTTTGAATTTTTCAAGAAAAGGGTGTTGTTGCTCTAACTTCCGCAAATTTTGAGATATCGGTCTAAATATTTTCATATGAATAGAATATCATTAAAGAATAATTTATATTGAATTTAATGAGAATTGGTGAAAGGGTTTATTTTTCATGAAATTTTGAATTTAAAAAAAAAAGATGTGGTTGCTCTAACTTCCGCAAATTTTGAGACATCGGGTTATTTTTACAAGAAACATCACTGATATTATGAAGGGAAGGAAATATAAAATTATGGAAGCAATGCAAGTCTCTAATTTGTACAATTTCGCTTCCTCCATAGAGGAAGCTTTGTTTTTTTACCTGTTTCTATTTTCTCATATTTTACTATTTTACGAGAATTTGTTTTTTCTGCAGCAAACAAAACTAGGAATTGCAATGCTCACGCTTCTCTTCCCTGGACTATGATTTGTTTGAGAGGAAGAGAAACGCCCATAGGCGCGGAAATAATTTTCCGCACTGGCGACGATAACACCATGAAATTAAGTGATGCATAAAGCATGATTGATTAGGTTTACGGAATGACCGCCCGCAAAATACGAACCTTATGCGACTCAACAATTTTAAATTATCCTGTTGCATGTTCCCCGAAGACGAAACATTCCTCTAGAATCGCCACAATCAAGGAAATGCATCGTCCTCTTCGCACTCGGAATAGTAAAAGAGATACGTAAAGCGTATCATTCCAAAAAAACAACTCGTAAGCAGCAAACGCGGAGTTACTGAAAGAAATGTCATTGCAAATAAATTTCACGATTTTAAACATATAGTATAAATCTTGATAGATTTAAAATTTAAATTTGCCAAATAATCCTAACATATTGCTCAATAGCATCGCTAAAACAATATTTCATTTTTTAAATTCACAAATTTAATAATCGGTGAAGTACCCGTCATCGATACATGTGACAATTTTAATTATGGAATTTTAATTAATTAATTAAAATCGAAATTAATTGAAAATATTTCTAATAACGTTAATTAAATGAAGTTACGGTATTTCTCAAAGTCTACCGTTTCTTTTCTATATGCATCATCAAATACGAAAGCGAATGTCATTATCAATATCAGGAGAGGGTCACCCGCGTGATACTAATTGTTGAATAAAAGCCTCGGTTACGCCCATATTAGCAGGATTGCAGTGCGTTTATCCTCTTAGGAGGAGTTGTAAAACGAGATTACGCGATAACGCGCTTGTGATTATCTCCCCCAGATTATGCCGCTACGTAATACGCGATCGGATTACGTTTCGCTTTTTTTCTGACAACGTAATAAATAGCGTAATAAAAAGGAATGCGAGTCACGCCTAACAGCTGTTGTATCGATAGTGAGTATATAACGGTCACCGGCAATTAAAAGAGTTTGAGTATCCAACCGAGTATCCGGCAATACGAAACAGTACAAGAGCACGGTACAGGGCGACCAAGAAAAGCCAGTGAGATTCCCTAGAAGGAAGGGTCCCTGAACCTCGTGTTTCCTGTACCGAGACAGCGTTACGTTGTCAACAATGTCTCACTACACAAGAGTTCGAATGAAATCAAACACTTATGTTAAAAAGGCTTAAATATAAATTCTTATAAATTCTTACATTAATGATATCAACAGGAAGATATTTCTTCAAATCTTTTTCTAAAGTTTAATTAAAGAAAAAATTAACTTTACGTTACAATTGAAATAAAACACACAATTGAAATAAAATAAGTTCATTCTATAAAAGGGTTTAAGGCTATATTGTCAAAATATTGACAAAAGCATGAAAATTTTGTAGGTAATTTTACTTTTTTTTCTGAGTATCTGTGCAAAATTAGTAAAGTATCTGAGCATAATTCTCTTAATGATTTGAAAATTATTTAAATTTAAAGTTAATATTGGAAAATCACGTATTGTAACATTTAAGAAAAAAAAAACTAGGAAAATATATTGCCAACAAAATAAAAATTTTCACATATATTAAGAAAACTCTAATAAATATTTGTGCAAGACATGATTCAGATCCACTTACTTGCTTAAAAATTATTATTAAAAATTGTAAAAAAATATTATCTGTTTCTTCTTTTGTTTCTTGTAATTGATTTCAAGGGGTATTCGCGATCAAAAGTTTTAGTCATAAATTAGGAAAAATATTAATCATAACTATTTTCTTTTACGAAAACATTAAAAGTCATTATTAATTATTTTATGATACTTTAATTCTTTTTATAATTAATATTTATGTATTTGATTTTTCAAACAGTATAAGCGTGAGAATTTTTTTTTAATTTTAACAGTTATTGTACAGTTAAAACATTCTTAAGCGAGATATTCTTTCGAATTTTTTCCTAAATTTCGATTAAAGAAGTTACAATTCTTGAGCGTTCTTCCTGATTGCTGTTTCGCAAATATATGCTTCTAAATGGCTCTATCGTGACTTGGATAATTCGAAACGGTTGCCTCAACTGCCGTAACAAGTCGCTCATAATTACCTATTGGAGTCAATTCTGCTGTTAGGTCATACTATTAAGTACGATATTTTTTAGAAGCCTGGCCGCATTCGATACTTCGCGATCGCAGTGCTAACTGTAAATAATGCGTACCATTATTACTGCCTCTCGCCCACAACGGGCGCACCGAAATAATCGCACGGGGGATATTCCTGAACTTGTGAGAGAAAAAGGGTTACTGTCGCGTATCGTGTATCTGTCGTTGTTTCACCGCGATAATTATTACCGTCGACACGAAACGGAAAATTCGACTTCGCTCTTGTCCCGAGGTAGATCGTGAGACACGTCGAGAAGAGAGAATATGTACGACTCTTCTCTGTGCTCTACGAAACCGAGATAACGGTCCGTTCCATGTGGCGCCCCGAGTAAATGTCCTCGCCGTGTGTCCCTTCCACCTGAGAAGCTACACGCTGTACGTTACATCAATTCACACTGACGGCGTCCGCCGTCGAGGATCACCCGTAAACAGGAAATCGCTGTCGCACTGACCAACGTCAATCTTCGCAACGGAGACTTTTTGCATACCGAGATCAGACCACGTTAAGATGAATTTCCGTACGTCACGTCGACCGGAAGTGGCATAAGTCATATTTTTCGTCGTGTCGACGATTCACAGAATCTGAAAGCTAGGCAAAGCTGACAGCTAATGTAACATCCAGCCGCTTTATTACAGAGTACCTCTTCTCATAATTTTTATAAAAAAAAAAGATGCGAAATTTGAAAAGATATGAAAAGATTATGTCAAAAAAGTTGCATAAATATATTAGATATAAAATTTTTTACAGCGATTTTTTAATACATTCTTTCCTAGTATACTTTTCTCATGCACTTGATTAATTTTCGAGCGCGATCCATGTAAACAAAAATTTAAATTAAATTTAAACCTTAATAAGCCTTAAACAGAATCTTTGCTAACAGGTGACACTTCGTTTCATTATTTCATCTTACTTGTTCTCCTTCTATTCTCGCAACGTTTGATGTCAGGATCATCAAGCGTAAATTCACTCGCGCTTCAACACAATCGTTCACCCTTCATAGGGCACTCTTTTTCCACGCTGTCAGTTAACGAGAGTTCTAAGTCACCCGCTTTTTGAGAGAGGCTTAATGACCAGCCGTTGTTGTTGACACGGATGAGAAGTGATTTACGGATACCGGGTATATAATATATATAGAACGTGAATCGTGCAGAAGAGGCGATCGGTCGGCCTTGCAGCTCGCAATGAAAGAGCACTCGTGTCAACGTTATCATCATTACGCATCATTAAGAGGAAGCTCGAAATAAATAAAATAAATATATAAATAATAATAATGAAGTAATAAATAAAACAAGCGTGAAAGAAGGCGATCTTACGAGAGAGGGAGGGTGGGAGGGAAGGGGGGCGAGGGAGGTCCCGATTATGTCTCTTTCGCGAAGCGCAGTATCTGTGCGACTAAAAAAGGTCACAAAGAGAATGATCGTTGCGGAAAAATGTCGCATGAAGAAAATGGACCGATTAGAAACGCCGAGATATTGCGCGGTGCTTTGTGATAATTAATGGATTTTTAGGAGCTTAAAATTTCTAAAATATTAGTATTTTTTAAATATAAAACCTAAAAGTAATTAATAAGGAAAAATATATGATTAAAACAAAACACTTTTTATTTTTATGCTATCAGTGCTGTTATCTAGATAAAGCTATAGATAATCATTTAGATGAAACAATTGTATTAGCTTTCTTTAGATGACAATAAAATTATTTATATATTTTACTATTTTTATCTTAGATGGAAAAATAACGTCATCTGTCTCTCAAACTATCTAAGATAATCGCTACATTCAATAGAACTCAGCTTTTAGTAAGCACATTATGATTCTTTAATATATTTGGCTCTTACGTTAAGTTAAAGGTAAGATCCAATCATATTATATATTAATATCTTTACTATTCCATTCCACTGCTCTATGGGAAATTTTTTCATTACGACGGATATTACATTCGAGAGAATATTTATCGTCCACGTATCGTTTCTGCGATGCTATCGTTGATTATTATGTGGAACAAATAAGAACAAGGAGCGGATATCACGCATATGTTGACTTTTTAGAACAAACCGCAGGCGGAGGCATCGATCAATAAGAAAGGAAATAAAAATAATTAATAAGACCAAGCCGCACGATAGCGGATGCCAACAGGTTCGCTCTATGAGGACGATCGTCTATATATGTATATAATATATATGATGCTGTGCAAATAAGAGATTCACAATCGAGCATCACGATGATTTTACCGAGTATGTACGTGTATCACCATGTCGTATCAAAAACATATTTATATAAATATAATAAACTATTTATATAAATATAAATATAAAAGAACATACTAAATCCCCTCAAAATATTTTATATTTTTTTTTAAACACCGTATATGTAGAGGGAAAACAATAAATTTAAAGAATACAAAAGAAAGAGAGAAAAAGAGAAGAGAGAGAGAGAGAGAGAGAGAGAGAGAGAGAGAAAGAGGGAGAGAGAGAAGTAGGGAGAAAGTAAAAAACATACTATATATATATATATACATATTTTT
>JBCEZV010000019.1:1396300-1409051 GCA_039654365.1 Cataglyphis livida
AGCATCATAGACTTCTTTTTTTTCAATAGCTTAGAAAATGTTATTGTCTGCAATATTTAATTTAAATGTGAAAAATAAAAGATATGTATATATTAAACGTATATATATTATGGATTTCTCGAATAATATATTATTCAGTCTGTCATTCATTCATCCTTGATTCATGAAATAATTAATGATTTATTAACTTAAATCAGAGAAATAATTTGGAGATATTATAACTTGTGCCAGAAATGCATACAGACTGACAGATAAGAAAATAATTCCGCGAAACTATAATTATCCGTCAAATAATAATCAAATCACAATATTGGCCTCGTTCTTTAATTGATACGTGTTGAATGAAGAAGATCGACACAGACGCGTCTTGCATCAGCTTACGATGCAATAAAAGTGGAGCGAGTTTATTTTCAAAACGCGATCGATCGTGCTCGCGTCTGACGGGACGGTTTTCTTTGAAGTATTAGGATCGCGACGAGTGTAGGAGAGCTCCGTTTCAATTATCTAAACACGGCGCGATAGAGGTCTGCGTTTAATCAAAGATTAGACATAAACCTCCTTCTGGCACGCTTATTCTATCTAAAATTCCTTTGCTTATTCTTTCCCGAAGAAGCAAATCGATAATTTCATAATCTCTCCACGCTCTGGCGACTTAATCATCTGATTTCTATGCAAAGTTTAAACACTATCAATGCTTATTTCATTTATTAAAAGAAAAATTGTTCTGTTCTGCTTCTGAAAAAAAAATCGAGAAGAATTTACGATCCGTGACACTAATGGATCGGAAATGGAATCAAATAATTACTCCTTTTCGTCTATTTGAGTTTATTGCACGAGCTCGAGCTGCTTATGCGTGTGTTTTAAGAAGATATGACCTGCTTACTTAAGATTACGAGTTCAACTGTGTTTTCATATGTATTCTGCAAAATATTAGCTTCGCGTAGCAAAAAGTCAACTTAAACAAAACCAAAGAGCGTTTACTTCACATTTATTCTCGCACAGAAATGTTCTATTTTCCGTCTTCCTCCATTTTGTAATTTTATATCTAGTATCGCAACAGAAATAGATACAAAGTCGATATCGCTACCTTTTAAATTCTACATCTATAGACGGTTTGTAATAGACGGCACATTAGCGACGTCGCGACTACTAAATCGCGAATGAAGCCGCAGCATAAAAAGCGTTCAGGTATTTTCGATAAATCGACGCGACGCCCAACGTCGTGCGGTCTGTCTCTGAGAGCTTTGTATCCTCGATCTCGAATATAATACCTATTATTAATTATCTGCCAGCGAGCCCTTCCGTCGAGTGTTGTGTCCCCGCCTGTGTCACTGCGGCTCTACCTACCTTAAGCTCGCACCGTCGCCGGTAGTCACGTCAGATTTCCCGGCGACCAGATCCCGCTCTCATACTCGTTAATTAATTCCTGAATCGCAATCAAAACACCCGCACTCTCGTCGTCATCTCCCACGATCTCGTAGCCATCCAGACTTCCACCAGTCAACCCTTATCCGATCAGTGACGTGCGACAACGAGCAGGTCAGCCAGCCATTCCTCCCTTCGAATACGCAACGAGTGTCGAAATTATTTGCCAAATATTTACTATTAAAACATTAGCCGTGCATTCATCCGCCGCGTGGGACTCCGTTAATGCCTTTTGTATATTTACTTGTATCGCACACGCGTAACACGGTCTTAATACATATTTCATGAATTGATAAGTCGCCGTGCGCGCCGCTTTGAATATGAATAAGACTCGAGGCTTTCGCTCTCTAGCATTTCCCGTATATTCCTATCACCTATGTTTCGCGGGTAAACAACATTTTATCATAATCTGTCATGTCTATCTTTTATAAGTTCTCTACTTAATATTTATACAGAGTGTCCTAGACCACCCGTACACCCCTTTTCTTTCAAAAACTAAGCATTTTAGAGAAAAACGTTTTGAACAAAAATTGTATGGTTTTGAGGGGAACATAAGATGGTGTCATTGGTTTGACCTTGGATGGCATCGTTAAGATCAAGTCAAGGACACCTTTAATTTCTTAAATGGAATCCTCTATTTTTTATTGCATATTCTTATAGCTTATAAGCTTTCCAAAACACTATAATAAAGTATTTTTTTATTAAGAATTTTTTGAGTTACTTTGTATCTTAATCTGACATATTTTAGTATAAAATATAAAATATCTCGAAAATTATTTAATGTTTGATAATTGTATCGTAATACTTTTATATATAAAATAATAACTTGAATCAAACGGTGTAAAGAAAAAATAAATAATTGTTATAAAAAAATATATTGCAAACTTTTATAATTGCATACTTTTTTTTAAAAACAATTATTTTCTGTACACATACACACACACACACAAACACACACACACACATATATATATATATATATATATATATATATATATATAATATTTTAGGTTAAATTTATACATTTTAATAGAGATTGTTTTCATATAAAATTTAATTATAAAGCAATATAGTATAAAAAAATATTAAAAACTTGCAAAAAATAATAACCACTCTTAACATTTATATACATACAGGGTGTTAGACCAGAATTAGACCGACAAACTTCGGTTATAAAGGGCACCAAAACAAGTTAATTTTGTTAACAAAAATCTTGAAAAAAAATTATTTAAAAATTTTATTAATGTGATTAAATAGAGATGTTTTTATCATTTTTGTATGAAACATTTTTAAATATTTCGAATAATTTTCGATATATCGAAAAAAGCAAAAAGCTATAGCTAAATATATTCTATATATGAGGCATGATTTCATCCCTTCGAATCGTTTTTAGGCTGCAACTAGAAATTTTTAAATTCATCTATTTATCCCCTCCCCTCTCCTTCCGTTCTCTCACATGTATGTAGTTTCATCAAAAAAATTTTTCGGTTTGCAAGATTAGTTAGTTCTTAGTATTTGATTCTCTAATGCCAAAATGGCTCATTTGCGGACATAGATTTTTTGGCAAAATTCACTTGTTTTGGTGTCTTTTATAAATATTTGAAGTTTGTCGGTTTATTTCTGGAACCTGTATATATATATACATATATATATATATATATATATATATATATATATATATATGTGCAACCTCTCGTGAAGGAATTTTACGATAGTGATAATCCTGATTTGCGTGCGTTAAGGATCCATTTATCGAGTTTAGCGAATCGTGAAATGTTTCATTATCTTGCAAATTCATATGAGAGCTGTGCAAAATATATAAATGACGTTTCGTTTGCGCGCAAGAAGTTTTGTTACGCGGAAGAGGATCTGGTCTACATTTAATGCAGGCCACTCGAGAGAACTGTTACCGCTCTTCGTTATTATAAATCACGCCTTCTACCTTCCTCAGGGCATTATTTCTGATATTATAAAAAAACAAACTTGCTTCATTTTGCATCAAACTTTTCTTTTTTAGCAATCTTATCTAATTCCAATTCATTTTCTAGGTGATATCAACCTTGCAGTCTTTCTCTCTTCCTCTTTCAATTTCTATAATCAATTATAATATATAATCCCAATTTCTAAAAATACAAGGATCCAAACACACGCGTTTGCCTCACGGTAGCGTGTATTATTCTTGTTAGAATGTAACTCGGCAGCAACCATAATATTATTACCCTAACATTACGGTAAACAGAGCCGCAATTGTGGGAAGTGGATCGTAACACTATGGTAATGAGGTTTGCAAACCCTAAATCTTCGTGTCATCGAAAACAATGGAAGCCGGGGCAGCTGCACGTTCTCCATAATTAACGTTTGAAGTTAACTTTGTGGTTTTTCATCACAGTTACGTTATCTTTGTTCCGTACCAGGAAAGAGTCAATGAACCACTTCTCGTGCGCTGATTAGAACGTTCGTTAATTATAATGTTTATTAAATTTTATCTTTATAAAGCCTCTCTCTTACGTCTCTCTTCGTCAATTATACGCGGAAATCTTAAACGCATTTTATATAAATAATTTGTTTTCGCACGGGATATCACAGATTTTCCACGGCGAGATCAAAAGTATTCCAATTTCCGGGATCTCTGAAGCCGCGATCGCGCTCAAAGTTGCGATTTTCTAGAAATCTCAAGCCTGATTCTGCGCGAGAGAAAAACTTTTTACGCTACTCCTCGACCGGTAACTAATAACGTCGTCGGTGAAAGCAAATCATCTTTAATGACGCAATAATTACGACTCATACGCGCGATCTATTGCTTCCTGAATCTAATACGACTGTTCTCAAAGAGACGATTTATCAAGTAAATTTCATCGACACGACTCATGCTTGGCTGTGCTGCTTAATGACATTGCTCAAATTTAATGTAAACGCTTCCACTTTTTTTTTTAAAACAAAGATCTTTACACTTATACACAGTTGGAAAATTTGTGTTTTCTTCTTAAAAAATATGCTGCTTTTGTGCTAAATATTTAATTCATAAATTAAAAATTTTTTATGTTAAATATTTAAAATATATTTAATAAATTAATTTTTAATTTATTAAATATTTAATAAATAATTTATTATTTTATTATAATTTATTATAATTTTATTTTACTTTTATAATTATTATATTTCATTATAATATAATTTATAATATAATATAATTAAATATAATAATATTATAATTTATTATTAAATATTTAATAAATTATAAAATTTTCGTGTTAAATATTTAATACCTAAATTAAAAAATTCTTGTGTTAAATATTTAATACATTTACGTGTTAATTTTACATATTGCTGTTGTATTAATTGAACTCAAGTGTTAAATTATTAAAACAATTGAGAAAAACTGTAAAAATAACACAATATGTATTTATTTTTAATTTTCCACAATAGATACATTCCGTATTATTAGTGACAGGATTTATTTATTAAAATTTATAGAAAAAAACATGTTGATTTTATTCTATTATAGGAGTGACAATGATTACACATCATCAATAACATTTTTCCAAATTAATTTTATTATTAAAAATATATTGATTTTTTACACAAAATTTGTTTAAATTACTTTTACATTTATTTTGTATTAAAATATTAATATAATATTAGTGTCACTATTTAACAAAAATTTGTGACTTTTTGGGACATCTGATATCTGTTAAATTTAACACAAATTTTTCAACTGTGTACTTTATACATTTTTAACGGATAAAGCTTAATCGCGTTTGACGAATCGATTGTATTCACGCTTTACTTTGCTATTTTCGCATTTGTCGTAATGCCAACGTTCGCGTTTATTTCGAATCATCTGCGTAAATCATGAAACAAGTAATATAATCATAAAGAGAATTCAACACGGTACAATTACCTATCGATAGTTTGCACTGTTAAAGTGTGACATACTACCAATTAATTCACCGTTTTACGATATAAAGTATATAGATCTTTCAATTACAGTGCGTCTTAGATAATTGTGAATTGACGTGTTCATATACAAAAACTGCAAGAAATACAAAGATTGATTGCACGTAGCGGCTTTAGACGGTGAGTTTTTTTTTTAAACAAAATTGATAGCACCCGGAACGGAGATATGTCTTTCCTCTTCCCGGCGTTAACACCTTCTTGCCGCGATAATTGATGCGGATCGCAGGTGGAATAGCTTTTATTATCCAATATTTATAACGATACGGTCGCGCGTAATCGCGGGTAACGACATACGTATTGCGACGGTTGTGCATTAACGAATTATTCACTGTCATTACTCTCGATATGGTTATCGGGATTATTTCTCACGTAACGAAGACGAAGAACCCGCGCAGACGGAAGGAGGAACACGGGGAAGACTTAAATCGAAGGTTAACGGATCCGCGAATATGCAAATCGGCGATGGGAAGATGGGTGGATCGTTTAAATCGCATCTCTCTGCTACCGTTTCAGATTGCCCGCAACCGCGCGTGACCAAACATTCTCTTCTCGCGCTTTTCGAAAGTTCATCGTTGGACCGATTTATGATCCAACAGACCTGGAATTCCACGGCTGGAATCATCATAACAGGCTGAAATTCTTGGGAAATACATGTCATAGATTTAACGTGTGGGTGCCTGATCGCGATGAAGGCTTACGGTACGTCGTCGGTCTAATTCCGTTCACGGAATCCGCGAACATTCCCAATAAACAACGGACGATAAAAAGTGCAGAAGAGTTTCGCGGATCTTTAAAAACCAGATCTTTAGAAACGTAGCGATGCGAAACGATTGCGATGAGAGATAAGTGCTACACATATATGCGAAATATATGCGGAGCGTATGTTTAGATTAATCTGATAAAAATAAATTACATATTTTGCATCAAATATCTATGAAACGACTAAATTATTCAGCACTCGGTGCCTCCTATAAATGCCTGGATGCAAAGAACGGATGAGCGTAAAATCTCCAGAGCGAGGAAAGCGTTCATCCTTCTAGTCGGGGCATCTTATAAAACAGTGGAAATAAAATGACGCGGCAACATAAGTGAACGCATTCGATGCGTTGAAAATACGGCGAACGTACGACAACGGTATACGGGAATGCCACTGTCGATATATTTCTTGCATCTCTATCGTCCTTGGGGAGAAGAAACGGCCGATAAAACTTCAGTTATGTTCGCGATGACTTCCGGCTGACGATGGCGATACGTCCCCCGTGACGCCGTCGTTCGTCACCGTTCGCGCGCAGTCCGATTTCGCGGATAAGAGCGGTTACTGTTAAACGACGAAGTCAATAACCGGCGCGAGGAGACCGAAGAGTCGCGGCAAAGTGTCAACAAACGTGTACGTAAAGACATTCTTCGCGCTCCGACGAATACCCGATAAGCATCGCGAAATTATGAGAAGTTATGCGAAAATTTAAGCAGCAGCTTTTTATTTTAAAGATCCGGTCTCTTAGGGAAAGTTACGTAATGATTATTAAAATTATGTGTCTCTGAATAAGGAATTCCTATTTTTTAAACCATATATCGTAAATAAATGATGTTCAGTAAAACGAAGATCCGATTGATCTTTCTAAACGCATACGTTTTAATCATAAAGGAAGAGTAAGGAGAGTTATCTATTTAGATTAGAAATGGTTACGAAAAATGTTCCGTATGTGGCCAAGTTTGCTAAATAGAATAGCTTGGACCATTTCGTCGCCATTTTGAATAGTCATATATGTATAATGTTACGTTTAATTGTGGTAGTAATTTAGTAAATAGTGTGTCGCTAACACACTTTTACCAATTACTAATAACACCAAAACACAACATTATACATATATGAATATTCAAGATGGCGACAAAATGTCCAAGTTATTCCATTCGGTAAACCTGGCCACATATGGAACATATTTTGTGACTATTTTTTTACACTATCGAGATAACTCTCCTTACTCTTACTTCATAGTTTTAATTAACGCGAGAACATCATCTCGTGTATAAGCACACGCGTTCTCCTTCCTCTCTTCCTTCTTTTCCTATTTAATTTTTCCCATTCCTTTCTCGCGTTTATGAGTTCGTACGCGCGAGTAGAAGTTGAATTTACAACCGACAGGACCATTATGCCTGGGTTTATTGGACGCGAACTGCCAGCCGCGACTCGTTTCCCTCATCTGGGATTCTCGTGGTCGGCAATAGAGCGATTATTATTGCGAACAGAACTCGCAGACTCGGGTTCACTTAAGCGCAACGGTAACTCGGCTCGTGGATCATTTCCTTTCTTTTTCTCCGATCTCTTCCCATTATCTCATTCGCTTCCCCCTGTTCTTCGGATGCGCGTCGCGTTCAATTGCGTATTCGTTTATCTAAGTTCGCGCCGCGACATCTTCTGGCGCGCCGAGGCGAAAGAAAATCTCGCGTGCATGGGACTTCCGCAAAGTGCGTGCAGAAATTATGCGCACCCGTGAACTATAAACGATAAACTATGCGCGAGATGTATATTTATCAGTTATGATTTATAGATCCTAACTATATAGTGCAGAGCTTATAAGTCAAGATATTTCCATGTAACGCTTATTATACACGCGCAGCCATTTAATGGATACAGATAACCATAAGTTAAATTAAAATAAGGAATTTCAACTGCTAATGATATTCGATCGTTAACATGGAACAATTTTATCGTGATTAATTGCGTCTCTGTCGAACGTAGATAAAATATATTTTAAATAACAAGCTTTGTATTTGTATTTGTGTGCAACTCGTTCACTTTACGTTCCATATTTTATATCAGAATGTATCTTGATAATTTAAAATTTGACATTTAAGGGTTTACATACGTTTAACAGATCTAAAATTAGATCAAAATTAACAAATTTTTATTGTGGATAAAATTATGTTTTATTAAAAAATGAAAATACATATCTTGTAGAGTAGTCTTTTGAAAATATCTCTCCAAAATTTTAATAAAAAATATCAAAAATTGAGAGCTTAGCAGCTATTTTCCCGAAAAATGTTGCAGTACCAGAGATAACCCGTCTCTTCTCATCTAAAATAAAAAACAAAAATTTTCTTTTAAACTAAATGAATAAAACTAAAATTGCTTGTCATAATTGATTTTGAAAATATTGATTTTTCAAAAAATAGGAGCGGTTCATAGCGAAAAATATAGTTTTCCATCTAAAAATAAGTCTTTTTTTATTTATAAAAAAAATTAATATATCATAAATCAAAAATATCCTATGACAGGCATTAGTTTTATTTATCCAGTTTAACGGAAAATTTTTGTTTTTTACTTCAAATGAGAGGGGGCAGAGATATCTCTGGTACCGTTGTTGCAAATATCATTCGGGAAAATAGCCAGAAAATATCAATTTTTGATATTTTTTATTAAAACTTTTGCAAAATATTCTCAAAAGATTACTTTACAAGACATATATTTTTATTTTTTAATAAATCATAATTTTACCTATAATAAAAATTTCTTTGATTTAATTTTATTCCTGCCAAAGCTATGAACCCCTTAAAGCACGATGTATGTCCTTAGGTAAGAGCCTTAAAATTTGTATTACTTTGTCTTCGGGATGCAAGAATGACTCATACATCGTACGTTATTCCAGCGCAACTAACGATTAGATAGATTTAATATCATCCGGAAGCCCCGCACTTTGGAGTGTTTCCTCATCGTATGTACGACGCCGGTGTATAAAAGTGAGAACTGCAATTGCTCCACGTGTGTACCGAATACACGCTGATTCTTCTTCCTGGCCGTTTCTTTCTGCGCTCCTCATTTCTCCGGACGGCTTCGCCATTTCCTTGTCTCATTCTGAGGCGGTTCTTAATTGCAGCTGGATGCAAATTCGCCATACAACTGCTAGGCGAATAATCCAGCGTGCGTGTTATCCAAAGATAAGTGCGGATGCACTACTATCACGTTTAAATAAATACGATTGAGCAGCGAGAGAAAAAGATATCGCAAAGAACAATGTCGCATATGTAATCATTGCATGTGTAATCGTATATTTGCGATAAACGCAGAAAAAAATATTAAAATATAATTATATTTTTATAAGCAATTAGCAAGAAGCTTAATTTCATCAAATAATATAATTGAACTAATAAAAATAAAGGTATTGTGAGACTCCATATATTGTATATACAATGATGTTGAAAAAAGGATTTAGGACTTTAAGAGCAGATAGTATTTACAAAATGGAAGAAAAAAGTAATAATATATCGTAATAAATATAAATTGAAAAATTAATATTATCAAAGTTATGAACAATTTTTTAACAACAGATTATTTTATCATTCCTTCATCTAAAAGAAAAAAAAAGTTTCTTTAAACTTAAAAGATTATAGAAGATTTTTTTACATATCTTCTTCTCAGTCACGTGCTTTAGATCTTCGTATCACAGAATTGTGAATTTTTTAAAAAATTTCGGACATTGTTTTAACTATTTGACAAGCATTTTGTACTCTCTGATATAATTTATCATAATATTTGTTTTCATGCCATGTGAGAGCATTAGAAGCGAATAAGTCACTTATTTTAACCAAAATCAAAAATTGTTCAAACTCTCTGACAATATTAATTTTTTGACCCATATTTATTAGGATTTTTTTCCTCTATTTTTAGACTATCTGCCTTTAAAGTTTTAAATTTTTTCTTTCAACATCCTGTATATAAAATAAAAATATTCTACTAAATTTTACGATAAGTCATACGCAATAATAAAGTCCCATCAAATGTTACAAATCATTACTTTCCAGGATGTATAATCGACACTAGAAAGTGACGAATGTAAAATTATACGTATAAGATAATATCGGAAGCAATATTAAAATAAAATCCGAATGACATAATCAAAATAACAACAGTTATATGCATTCTCAGATCGCATACCTTTCATTTTTATCACCTGAGTTCCGGGAAACGTCAAAGATTCCGTTATATAATATACACCTCGTATATTAGAAAAATATCTGCCATTAAAATATATGTACGTCTCTTGTATAAAAATCACTATCATTACAAATTGCTCTGATAAACGTTTATTGAAACGAGTTTTGATTCGACAGACAAACTAGCCCGCTCAAGAAGAATATACGACGATAAGATAATGACACACTAACATTAACAGATCTTCAAAGATTCACTTAATTATAGAAGCAGATTGATCGTTCAAAATGTTCCGGTCCGAATCGATCTAAAAATAAATACGCGTCTATATTTATGCAAGTCGTAGATGCCTTCTGATCTCGTCCAACTGGTAATGCCGCTATTTGAAATGGACATCATATCTTGTCGTGATGTTGACGGTTACGTCATAACACTGATAGCATGATATCCGCATACCCTGATCACTTTAATTACGCATATTAAGGAATGCCGTTTGCTCCAAATGCAACCCGTTATATATATATGTCCAAGGATAACCTTAATTGCGACCACTCTTCGCGGAGTTTATCATTATGGTGTGTAATTAAAACGTGGATATGTGAGTGCAGAAGGGCTATTCGTTCCATTAATGTAGTGCGATTCAATTTCAATTTTCATTTTGTATGCCATTACGAAGACCAAGAATTTAAAGACCAAGAATTCAATTCATTTTTAACTATTTTATCGTTCTTTTTCCTCAAAGGAAGCTTTGTTTTTGTGAAAAAATTTTTTTTTTTTATTTTAATGCGTTCAATATGTTCAGAATGTTCTAAAACGTCAGAAGAAACATATTTTTACAAAATGTCTGTATGTGTGTATGTGTACAAAAAGGACGTGGTTGTTCTAACTTCCATAAATTTTGAAATACGAGTTAAATTTTTTTATATATAGAGAATAGAGTATCATTAAAGGTTGATTGGTATTGTACTTGGCTAGGATCGGTGAAGGAGTTTATTTTTTATAAAATTTTGAATTTTTCAAAAAAGGGCGTTCTAACTTTCGCAAATTTTGAGATATCGATCTAAATATTTTCACATGAATAAAATGTCATTAAAAAATGCTTGGTGTTGAATTTGTCGAGAATTGCCGAAAGGGTTTATTTTTTGTGAAAATTTAAATTTTTCAATAAATGTCTGTGCATGCTCCAACTTCCACAAAAAAATTTGAGATATCAGGCTAAATATTTTTACATGAATAGAATATCATCAAAGAATAATTGGTATTGAATTTGATTTGAATTGATGAAAGAGTTTTTATGAAACTTTGAATTTAAAAAAAAAAAAAAAAAGATGCAGCTGAACTAACTTTCGCAAATTTTGAAGGAAATAAAATTATGAGGAAGCAAAGTGCAAGTTTCTAATTCGCACAATTTTTTACTTGCTCTAGTTTTTTTTTTCCTATAAAAAAAAAAAAAAGATATTTTTTTAAATCATCCATCAGATCAAATACGAGTGAAGTGCACTTCTTTTTCATGCTACGTTAGTCAAAACCGCAAATCTTCAAGCAAGAGCATGAGAATACAAGGCTCGCGGCTATTTTCCGAGATGCAAAAGTATGCGTAATCCCATAACACGACAATCTAAAGAGGGATATAATACTATAGGACATCTTCTCATAGTAAGATAGCGATACCTCGAGCAAAGAGGTATTCAGTAACAACATCGTATTCTTGCAAGATTGAAAATACATATAAAACCATATAATTTACGTCAAATATAATTAGTGGCCGCTACATTCGCGATGAGTCATCATCTTACTAGTTTAATCACGCATACCATCTCTCTTTCTCTCTGGATATCTGGAAAACAATATATAAATAAAATTGCACGCGTTGCACGAAAAATCAAAAGCTACGCAGTGCATTCTGACAATTGGAAAATTTGTTTTCTTGTTAAAAAGTATGGTGATTAAATTTTTTTGTGTTAAATATTTAACACATTTATGTGTTAATTTAAGGATGTATATGACATATATCGAAATACTTACAAAAGCATTAAAGTTTCATAGATTGTTCTACTATTTATACTGAATATTTGTGCAAAAATTCAAGCACAATTCTCTTAATGGTTTGAAAGTTATTTAAATTTAAAGTTACTATAAATTCTTATGAAAAATCGCCTATTGTAGCGTATTGACAAATTTGACAAAGAAAAAATATTACCAATGAAATAAAAATTTTCACATATATTTAAAAAATTCTAATAAATATTTATGCAAAACTTGATTTAACTCCACTAATTCGTTTAAAAATTATTTACTAAAAATTGTAGAAAAATATTATCTGTCCCTTTCTCTCTTTCTGTTAATTACTCGTTTTTCATTATTTTTTGCAGTTGATTTCAGAGGATATTCACGATCAAAAGTTTTCGCCATAAATTAGGAAAAATATTAATTAAAACT
>JBCEZV010000019.1:1421502-1444722 GCA_039654365.1 Cataglyphis livida
CTCTCTCTCTCTCTCTCTCTCTCTCTCTCTCTCTCTCTCTCTCTCTCTCTCTCTCTCTCTCTCTCTCTCTCTCTTCTTCTCTGTCTCTCGTCCATGATTTGATTAAGAAAAATAAGATGCATATGATCAGGGTATCCCAGACCTACCACACCACCTGCTAACAGCAGATTCAGATGAGATAATTTTTCCTCGACAAAAATATTGAGGCATCAATAATTACTTATAAGCGATTAAAAAGAAAAAGGCTTTTTGCAAACTACACTTTATAAAAAATTAAAATTACATTTTTTAGTTACTTTCAGATAGAATTTAATAGAGAGAGAGAGAGAGAGAGAGAGAGAGAGAGAGAGAGAGAGAATTATAATTTAAGGCTTAATTACAAAGATATATGATGGAAAATTGGAAACTTGTAAAAAATAATAATTTTTTAAAATAATACTCTCGATATTTTTGCTGAGAAAAAATCATTTCCAAATGATCTCAAGAATCTGTTAGATGATGCAGTCTGAGACACCCTGTATATCATAAAAAAAAAATTATGTTTCCTCCAATAATAGAATATTATATATTGCAATCAATGTTAGGCATAGGATTTTACTTCACATAATTTCTTTAAAAATTATTTATATCGCGAAATTTACATCAAGACAAACATAATATAATAATAAAATAATACAATCAACATCACACTTGTACTTTTAACGCACATTATTATTAAATTACTGAAAGCGAAAGCTAGAAACATTCCAATAAAAATTCTCAAGGATCCTTTGCGGACCTAGATTTCTGCCAATAAATATTGTAATTGCGAAAATAAATAGGGAAGTGGAAGAAGAGGAAAGACGTATGCGCACCTGTCGTACAATCTGTCCAGTTATAGTTAATTGGCAAACGGTTTCCTCGAAAGAGGATTAAAAAAAAGCCAAGAGTGAACTAGCAGAGTGGAAAAAAAAGGAAGCATGAAATGCGGAATGATACTCGCACATCTGTTTAGTTTCGCGTGATTCCTCGTTAGCGAGTGCTCGCGCACAAGGCCGTACGGTCGGAGAAAGAATCTAGATGCAGGTGTTCTGCATCCGCTATGATATTCAAGAGGATAAAGAAAAAATTAAAGAGAGAGAGAGAAGGCCGACAGTTAACCGCAGTAAAGACGACGCCTCGATTGGCGCGTCCTCGATCGACCAGAAAAATCTTACCGGTCTACCGGATATCTACGAGATATGATCGTCTTGCTTTCTTCGCGCGACACTTCTCTTCTTATGTCAACGAAATGAAAAAAAACATCTGTTTGTAACGATAATCAATTATTGAGCGCACTCGCCCTATCCTCTTTCATAATCTTCCCTCGTGGCAAAATAGCTCTTTTTAAACGAAGGGCAGAAGGTTGTGTCGGTACGAGGATAGCGGAGGATATAAAGGCTTCCTTGATTAATCGCTGTTTATCGATGATCTCCGCCTTTAAACTAGTTTCACGAGCGGAATCGATTCCGATCGCGAAAAAATGTGAACCAGTTTCCGATAGAATAAAGAGAAAGGGTATCGCGCGGCCACGTCCGTGCGCGACCTTCGTTATATCGCAAATTGCGAGAGGATGGATCGCTTCTTGCGCCGCGTGATTCTTTCCGCGGGGAAAGACCCCATTATCCGCGCGAGAACTCCACAGAAGCGGTTTACTCAGCTTACGAGCGTTCCACTGCGAAACCGGAGACAAGATAAGTTTTATCCGTGTTGCCGTTTCCGCTCATTCCGATTGAGAAAGCGAAGGTCGATCGGGAAGTGCGCACTGTTTGGGACAAACTTATCAATTCTGAATCGCCTCGTCGAAGCAAAGATAAGTTTCGCTGTTTTTGCAAAAATTATTATCCGATGGCCGCGAGTAATGATTTTATGCAAATGTATGTGTGCAATATTGACACTGAGTATATTTTTTGATTGGCATATAAAAAAATGATCTTTCTTATTATGATGTTATTTATTGTGTATTCTTGTACTGAATGAGTCTGATCTTGAAAAAAGTGACGTTCACAAATTTTAATTTTTAATCAGAAATAGGTTAGGTCACATCTTTCGGAAGTGGAACCTTAAGTAAGAAGGGCGGAATGCACTGCGTCCACGCATATACTTTCTCATCCACATAACATTTTGGGGTGGATCTTGCTTTGCATTGTAAAGTATATGCGTAGACACAGTGAGTTTCGCCCCTCGGAGAGCTCCATTTCCGGAAGATATAACCTAACCTAAACCTATTTTTAATTTAAAACTAAAATTTATGCTTCTGCTTTTGCTGATATTATATTAATGCCTCATAACTTTTGAACGTATCGTAATTATCATTTTTTTTTAATCAGTCAGAACGATATATGACCTTGACAACATATATCAAGATCAAGGTCATATATGAAGTTGCCCTCTTTCTGTATAATTATCATTTAAAATTAATATTCAAACACATTAACATAAGAGAGATAGTATCTCTACATTTTTCTATTTTACTAATATAAAAAAATAGGAAAATAAAAGCGACAATTTTTTTTCAATAAATTTTCTATGCTTTAAAATACATAAAATTTTAAAAAATATTATAAGATTAATATATAGAAGATTTATCATATCTTTTATTTTATATTTTATAAAGAAAAAGAATAATAAAAATTAAAATAAAAAACAAAAATTAAAAATAAAATTTCTGGATTTGTATATGTAATATAATGTCGCTTTTCATTGTAAAATTAACGTAAACATTAATATCTGTTTAGCATATTAATTTTATTTAATTCGTCAAATTTTCTTTTCCACTTCATCTTTCGTATAAAATTTGATCCATATTATCCGGTCGAGAGAGAATTTTAGCAATCTTGCACAATCATAATCTCGTACTCTAGAAATGAGATAAGCCGTTCGAGTTATCTAAGTCATTCGAGCGATCTTACATCGACTAATGACTTTCGACACTCTAACCGCGCAACCGTTAATCATAGCGTGAATGTGCATATCTTGGTGTGACTTGATCAAACAAAGTCCTCGGAAGAAACGAACATTCACTCTGAAAGAAACCTCGTCTGTCGGCATCATCTTGCAGAGCGCAAGAAAACGTGAAAGCCTAAACGGTTACTTAATGTATATTTTTTCCTTGAAGAAACGAGCTAAAATCGCAGATACTGATGATGATTAAAGGAATTGTTCTTATTACGTACAGGATTCTACATCGAATTGCATTTACCGCCGGATGCGTACTAATACTTTCCTTGAATTGCTTCTAACAACTCTGATAATTTTCGACAGATTTATCTCGGAAATAGATTTATTGAAATGATACCGATAAATTCTTGAAAAAGGAATCCGCAAAACGGAAGATGTCGTGCAAAGAGATCCGATGAGAACCATTCGAGGCAAAGGAGCATTTCGTGTTTATCTCATTTCCTACCTAGTACAGTTAACGTACCGAAGCTATCATGGTTAAGCATGGCAAGAGTCGAAGGTAATCAGCACTTATCGTTCGCATTAGGTCTCTCCTTCGTAATGCATTCCAATGAGATTGACTACAAGAGATTCAAAGATCACCGGTCTTTTCTCGCGAAACATATAATAGCGTGGACACAGTGAGCCAAGAGCTAGACAAAAATCCATTTTTGCACTTATTTTCAAATTTTTTTTGCAATATATTTTTGTTCACCTTCTTAAGATAATACTTTGCATAAGTATGAGATCTTCTATGGTATTTCTCTCTGTATCTCATTTAGTAATATCAATATAGATTACAATTAAAATTGTATAATTCCCATACAGAATATACAGGGTATCCCCAATTCAAATGTCAAACTTTTGGAAGCGTGTAGGGGACTGATAAACTAACAATAAGAAAGAAATTTTTTTGCAGATCTGGAGATTTGCTTGTTTTCGCTTTATTTTGAAAAAAATCGAAAAAAAAAAATCAAAAAATTTTTACTGGGAAACTTAAAACAATTGAAATTATTAGGCTTATCGAAAAGTATCTTCTAGTATCTGAAAATAAAAGTTACAAAGCATGAAATTAAAAGAAAAGAGAGTGAATTAAAATACTCTTGACATTAAAAGATTGTAAATAAATACGCGACAACGCAAAATTTTATTTTTATTCCATTTTACCTCAAGAGGATTTTAACTTACTCTCTTTTATTAATTCTATGCCTTACAACTTTTATTTCATGGTACTTTTACGGTAAACCTAATAATTTTAATATTGTTTTAAGTTTTTTTAGTAAAAATTTTTTTTTGCCATTTTTTTCCAAACAAAACAAAAACGAGCAAATCTTTAAAGGACTTTTTGTCTTAGTTTATCGATCTCCTACACGCTGCCGAAATTTTCAGCGTTTAATTTGGAACCCTATATATGTGTGTATTTTATAATTATAAGGTTGGTGACTTACATTCAACAATATTTTGAATATAAGTATTTTTAATAGAAGAAATTATAGCTTATATAATAATATTGTGAAAGAAACTTTAATTTCTTAATATAAAACGTAGGAAAAAGGAAGTTTATCATTTTTCTTGCAATATATTTTTATCATTCAACATTATTCAATTTAGCGACGACATACATTTTGTTAATTAATGTCAAAACTTTAAAATTACTTTTCATTTGTGTGCATCTACATGCATTTTCAAAAATAGCGTGATTTTTAAGAAAGCAAGTCATATAGAAAGGTCGCCTCGGCAAATAAAATTTTTTTTTTTAGCAAATAAAGGATTTCTCTATTATTAAAAAACCAAAAAATCTAAAACCATATACACACACAGGGGCCAAGTTCTCGCCACATGCACGTCGTTGATTCTGAGTAGCGCCGAGAGCAAAAATCTAACGGATATTTTTGAGGTTAAATTTGAATTCCTTAAAAACTCTTTGAAAATGCATTTTTTCATTTATCGAAATCTTGTCCAGCTTTTGACCAGTTTCGGCCCATTGTGTGGGAATTTCTTGTCAAGAGGATGATCCTCTAGTTATGAAACAATATTCTATTTTTTTTTATCCATAAATGTCAATGTAAGCGATTGCATCGATGTTTATATCGAAACCTCGACTTTCATAAATTTCATAAAAGTAGAATAGAAAGAGAATAATTTCCCTGCCGATGCGCGGCAATCTATCGCGTCAGATGTCAAGTTGACGGAAAGAGCAAAGAGAACGGGGAGAGGAGAGAAAAAATATGGAAGGGAAACGAGGAGGCGGACGGAAGGAACCGGAGGTTTTCTCACCACAGCATATGGACTATTCGCGACTTTTTATACGCATTTCGCGCTTCTATCACTAACCACGTGCTCGTCAACGTCTTTCCTTCACGGCCAATTCATTCGAGTGAGGTGCCTGCCCGCCGGGCTCGTAACGTCCTCGCTGACAAGCGGCTCGAAGCGTAATCCTGCCCTTATCCCTTTCTTCTCCTCCCCGTTCACGCTGTTCCAGTCGTTCTGCTCGCTCTTCTTGCTGCTCTTCTTGCGCTCGGCACCCGTACGCGAATGAACGACCTCGAGGTACCCACGCTTGCCGAGAAACGAGCTCGTAAAGCGTTAGTCACGCGTTGCTCGTGCCGTCTGGACTTCCTCGTCCGTTGGCTTCTTCGCGCATCTTTCCGCCTCCACGGATTCTCCACCGTCGACCTCCTCCCTCTTCCGCGTATTTCTCTTCTTCGTCGCGGTCTCGACCCCCGATGCCGTTTCTCGCCCTTTCTCACCGTTCGAGCGGTAGCGATCCGCACGGGTTGGGGGGTTAAATCGGATCGTTAACATAGCAGAGGTCAGGGCTGCCGCTCCACGGGATGGTTTTGCATAGCTGGATCGGTTATGTATGAGAGAATATTTTGCGGCAATTCGCAATGTGCGGACTAACGGCTTTGAACCAGCAAATCACTACCTGCGACTCGTTAACGGATTCCCTCATGTTCATTTTCCGAACTCCCGTATGAATATTGTTAGTAGGATCGGGAATTTAGCGCGGGTGTCGATTACACAGGCCGACAAGAAAAGATTTTTGTCGAGTATCTTTAATTAGTGTAGATGTTGTTTACAGATTTTCGGTCACAAAAAAAATAATGTCGCAAACCAAATTACTTTATCACGTCAAATTTTTAAATGATTTTGAATTTTGAAATGAAAAATCACTCATATTAAAATTCCAAATAACTTTAAAATCTGATAGACGTGATAGAGCAATTAAGACAGCTGCTTTGTTTTTTTGTGATCGAAAATCTGTAAGAAACATCTACTCTGATTAAAATTACTTGACAAATATTTTTGTTGTTGATCTATATGTTATTAGTATAAACAATCAAATTTGATCTGATTATATACAAAATTTGCCAAATTATTCTTTTTCTTTTTTTTTATAAACAACAAATTTATGATCAAACTAAAATTTAATGCAAATTATCAATCAGTTGACACAGAATGCACTCATTATTATTATTGTTATATTATTGTTATCTATATTGACCTAATAATTAATTGAATTTTGTTATTTGATTTTAAGTGCTTTGTTAATGACGTAATACTTAAGTTTTCTTGTCGCGAAGATGTCAAATGTGACAGAATTTTTTTTATTTTTTGTAAATAACTTCATAAAATATTTGTAATATATGTTCAATATTACTGATGGAAGATCTGTTGAGAGATTAAAGACTATATATTAATTATAACAAAAAATTAAAAATGTGTTATAAATTAAAAAAAAAACAAAAATACAAAAATACAAAAAAATAAAAAATAAATAAAACAAGAAAATAGAAAACCATAAGAGAAATAAAAAACAAAATAATACAAAACAAACGGAGCAACAAAAAATAAACAATAAATTCACACGATATCATGAAATATTAACAAAATAAATTAAATATTAAAATAAAATAAAATTTAATTTATTTTTTATATTATGATTATGATTTGATGTAAATTTCATATTAAATTTAGAAATTTACAGATAACCGAGCAATGCATAAATAAAAACGCAATTTGAACACAAATTTAATATTGTAAAAATATCAAAAAATCATAAAACATTTCAAATCCTCTTCAACGGTAAAAAATGACAACTTTAACAATAGATATGTTATCAAAGATCTCTAAAACCCGTATATACTTATTTAGTCTGGTGCAAAAATATTTAATATATTATAATTTCTATATTTCTGATAATTTTGGGTCTGCCATTTTTAATTAAAGCTCTAATTAAAGAGCTAGTATAAAAATATACTGTATGTATACTGTAAAAATATACTATAGTGTATTTATGTGACTAGAGTTTATAAGAAATTTTTTTTCAAATTGTACATATGTGCTATACTTTGCGAATTAAAGAAATTCTAATCGTACTAAACTGTTACGTCCTGCTGACTCCACAATTCCTTCCTTCCGTAAAATTGCAACAACGATTATCGATTAGCAAAATAAAATAAGATTTTCGATGAATAGAACATCTTGCGCCACATGACGCTTAAGTAACCAAGAGAAAACAAGAGAAATACATAGACCTTTGCCATCCATCTCATTGTCAAAATCATGCGTGCAAAGGTCCGTCGGAAAAGACCTTTAATCAATCGACTATAAAAAGGGAGCTCGCGATGTTTATCAGTTATATTTTCAGCTTGATGAAAAATTGTACTAATAATTTTATACGTATTTGTATTTATATCTATCTTTGCCGTAGGAATAGTTTTAAATAAAAATAAATAAAAATATAAAACTTATTAATTTATAAAAATGTATTTGTTTCATAAATACTGTTATTGAATTAATAAGATTATTTTAATTATAATGTTATTGCACAATTTTTTTAGACAATTAATAAATAAAAATAAATAAATGTAAAACATGTATTTATTTCATAAATACTGTTATTGAATTAACAAGATTATTTTAATGATAGTAACAATTTAATGATAGTTTATACATAAATGCATTTTTTTTTTTAAAGAAACAATTAAGTAATATTTGATATAATTATTAAAAATTACTATTGATAAATGATAGCTAATCGCACGTGCTATTTTCAGAATTATTTTAACATTAAAAATTCAAATGGAAGTACACACATTCTTACATGCCTCATATATGAGCGATGCAAGTGCATCTTTATGGACAAATTCGCTTTGAGTATGTGCATATGTATGTGAGTTTGAATTTAAAAAATCAGGAAATATGTCACTTCTCGTGAAATTGATTTTAAGATCTAAAGATTGGCTGCACCAATCTTGTTCAAACTAACAATCAGTAACAATCAGAATCTGTTTCAATATTATATAAGAAAAGTGCCGTTAGATTTTTTATTAAAATTTTTAATTCCTGAGATATTTTAATTTTAATTAAAAATGTTTGACAAAAGATTCTGAATAAGCTTTTGCAGCTACGTTCCAAAACGCTGTCAAATTTCCTCTCCGAGAAAAACTTTACTCGATCAGTTTGGAATTAATCAAAAACTTTCCAAAAAGTTTCGAGAAGGCCATCGAATAAAATTTTCCTCGAAGAGTCCGTTTTGCAACGTAATCTTGGTAGACTATCGCCTCGACGATTGCCGTGAATGTAGTCGCGGGTCGCGAGACTAGTCGCTTTCGCGCTTTCATACTTTTTATGTACTACGCTATCGCGTCGCTTGATACTTAGAGCGCGAAACTCGGTCAAAACTTGTATTTTGAATTGCGTGAGATCCGCGCACTGAGCTACAATGTCATATTAATGGATGAGAGATCTCCTCTAAAGCGTTAGGCCAACATGCCCCTTTTCGCATACCAGTGCATAGATTATGTGAAGCCATTCTTTATTAGATCCGCGAAAGAAAGGAGAGGAACAAAACGCACAAAGCCTACTGCGTTCTCTTTGTGTGCCTAACGATTCGTGCCATACATCTGGAAGTCGCAGACAACTATACTTAGACAGTAGCTTCCTGATCGCATTCAAAAGATTTACGTGTATTTATAAAGATTTCGCATTATCGGCGGTAGCGATAATGAGACAAATTTTCAGGGTGCCAACAGGGAATTGAGAATTTTCAAAATAATTCAAAACTTCAGAATCATTCTGCTTCAGATGAAATCTTTTAGCAAACTATTTCTTCGGCTGCTCTTCTTTTGGAGAGCTCTGAAAGACGAATTTGGAGAATTTTGGAAGACCGATATATAAGTCATCAAGTTTTATATCTCAAGATAATATTTGGATACTTTACTTCAATTTCTTCAAAAATTTTATATTCTACTGTGCATATAGAATGCATCCTAAATTTCTGACCACTCTTTTCACTGTTCGATGATTCAGAGAATTTAGATACTCTAATTCCGGGTCACTTTCTTGTCGAATCACACCTGTAGTCTCTTCCCCAAGTGTTGGGGATACTAATATTAATAGATTATTGAGGTGATGGACGGTTCAACGATTGCAGAAGAGATATGGAAAATGTAGTTATCTGAACTCACTTTAACAATGAAAAAAGTGGCGTACTTACCAAACAAATCTTAAAGCCGGACCTTATTTTATTACGGAATTCTAAATCGCTTGCCATCTAAAAGAGATATTAAGCGTATATTGCAATGATGACATTGCAATCATGACGGAGATGATAATTTAATATCTGATCATCGTAAAAAATGCCAGATTCATCCTCAAATGCAATCCGATCCGTAACACAATTACCAGTTGAACCGTCCATGCCGAGTGACCATTAAGCGTAGATTGTTGCATTGCAATTAGACACAGAGCGATAAAGCAACGGCAGCATTCAATAGTCACGTGAGTTACATTGATCGTCGTTCACTGAGACTGAGCAAGGTGGGTGAAATGTTACAGAATACACTCATTATTGCTTTCTCTCTCTCTCTTTATCTCTCTATATATATATATTGATTTAACAATTAATAGTTAAAATAAAGAAATAAAATAATTGAGGTAGATTATTCTAGAAAACCTTTCTTTTCATGTTTTGAGTGTTTTGGTTAACTTTCCCACTACGCGAGGTGTAGGTCGACACATCACTTACAGGCGAAAACTTCGCGCATATTGGAATGGCAACAAATAGTTTTGATGTCCATATTTGGACAAGTATATCAATCCCTTATCTTAATTAACTTTAACATCCAATATTGCGACAAATCTATGTGAGAATTGCAACAAATCCACGTGCAAAGATAGAATAATCGAGATTGTCAAATTCCAGTCAGTCTGACGACAGAGAACTAATGAGCAAAGTGTATCAAACTGCATAATAATTATAATTTAACTTTTAAAATGTAATCGATGATATTCGAAAACTGTATGCTGTACGCACATTGTGTATAAAACGTTCTGCGAACGATATAACAATCGATAGACAATTTTATGTGAATAGACAACTGACATAATTTGAATAAAAGTGTTTGTTTTCATTGTAATTCAAAAGTAATGTTCGTATATCCTTCCACATAAACCTATTCCACACCTGCGATTATAAATGCGAATAAATCTTATAACATTAATTGACTTTCGTTAATAAATATATTACATTTTTTTTCTTATTTTAAATCATTATATTATATAAAATATATATTTTGATATATAAGCCTTATTGCAATATTTTTACGTATTGTTTATCACAAAAATTAATAATAATTTATAATTGTAATTATTATGTCTAATTATCGCATCGAACGATCTTAATACTTTTAAATAAAATTTACTTTTATTTTGATCATAATTTTATTGTTTGACATATATTACGTGTAACATCAGTATATATAGTTATTTTTGTAGTCTTGTTTAGTATTAGTAAATCTTAAATTTTTGTCTTAATGACTATTTCAATATAGAATATATTAATTTACGAAACACATTTCGTGGACACGTATTATATATTGATTCTTGAATTGTTCTAAAAGTTGAATCATGTACACAAAATTATAAAAAATGACACATTATATATATCTAATATATATAAGCAACAAATTATCTAATCTACATTTGTAGTATTAATGTAGTATATTGTAGTATATTGTAGTATTAATGTTATTTAATTATCAAAATACTTTTTTTTCTATTTTTCTGAAAGGTCGTGTATGTTGGCGATGGCTCCGCTTATGTGCCAATTCCATCGTTGAAGAGCCGACCCGTAAATCCGAATCTTCAAGCCCTTCAAACTCTTCAAGGCCTGCAAGGGCTTTCTGCAGGAGGAGGTACAGGCGTAGTCGGTGATGAAGATTGGAGGCGACATCCAGAGACTTGGGATCGCGAACATCGAAGATACAGACCCAATACGACGCGAGTGCAACGTGAGTATATAAAAACATCTACCTTATTTTCTCGTTGAATTCCATTACTTTTATGTACACGAAGTTGATGTGATAATATTAAGATAAGCGATCTTTGATAAATGCTGCAGACATAATTAATACTCTCAACGGTCTGTTTACATACTTTTTCAGTAGAGCAAACTAAATATGAAATTAGGGGTAGAGAGGTACTAAGGAAATTACTCCTCAACCTGTACAATCTTCCAAGCTAATAGAAATATCCTGTTTTGTAAGTACAGCTTTAATGGCAGCTTGTATCAGACCGCTAATTCAGCGGATATGAAAGGGTATTGATTACGCCGATCTAGAACCAATAACAGAAATCTCTATCTCTAGCCGATAGTGGATTGTCGATTCAATTTCATTCGTGATTACATTATTACATTCTTGCGCATCAAAGTAGAAGGAATTTCTTGGCAAACATATTTAGAGCAATAGAATGAGGTAGAGAATAGAGGTCCGCTATATTTCTCATCCAAATGCAAAAGCGCTGACAAAACACATCCGCGCGGTAAATATCCGGTCCTGGTGGGTTAGTGTGCCTCGGATGAGAAAGGCCGACGATATGGTCGTCGCTTTAGCATGTCGATCCGTTATTTTTCCGCCCGATGCCCGGCAAGAGGCAGACCCGAAACTCGCAGACAACGCGATGCAAGACCTGAGTAAGAGCTTCCCTCCGAGGCGCGGTTTTCGGTCGATCGACTTGAAAGAATCGCGGCGCAACGCGCGTACCACGATACAGTACGCTCCATCTCTATCTCTCCCGGGCAGCGCGCCTGAGAATTCAGAGAGTGCGATACGGCTACCGTTAGAGAAAAGGCAATTAAAACGGTGTCGGAAAGTCGTACGACGCTCCTGACATCGAGAGTATAGGCGGGCAGGCGCACCACCTCCGCACCAATGTACACCTCCTATGCCCATCTCCGATCATCTCGTCGTCCCGAGCAACGTCATCATCATCCCGCGCCATCATCATTATCCGCATATTGCGGATCGAGGCGATTGCTTCGTGGAAACTCGAGCAGATAGAACTCGGACGCGTACGTTATAGCGCCGGTACCTAATCGACGACAGCTCCTTTCTGGCATCAATTTTTTTTTTTTTTTTTCTGTGAGAAGATTGCGACGCCACCGCGTCACGATGAAAATGATGCTTACGAGCGGTCGTTACGCGATTTTTTCGAACAGATAACGATGACGTGAAGTTATGTCAAAGTCGACGAGAAATCTTTGAATGATTTAACGTTTATCTCGAATGTGTGTCTAAGATTTTCTTTATACTTATAATTAGCTCGCAACTTTCTTTATAATGGACCATCTTATGCGTCTAATCTTATTGCGATAAAATCGCGCTTATGGAAATAACAAATTTGCAAGACAAGTAAAAAATTGTGCAAATTAGAAACTTGCACATTGCTTTCTCATAATTTTATTTTCTTTCCTTTATTATATCAATAAAAATGTCTCATGTAAAAATATTTAACCCGATATTCCAAAATTTGCGGCAATTAGAGAACTATATCCTTTTTTTAAAAATTCAAAAATTTTATTAAAAAATGAACCCTTTCATCAATTTTTATCAAATTCAATACCATTCTATAATGATATTTTATTCATGTAAAAATATTTAGCCCGATATCTCAAAATTTGTGGAAATTAAAGCATGCACATTTATTCAAAATTTCATAAAAAATAAATTCCTTTATCGATCCTAGCCAAATTCAATACCAATCAACCTTTAATGATACCCTATTCATATAAAAAAAATGTAACCCAATATCTCAAAATTTGCGAAAGTTGGGGCAAGCATGTCTTTTTTGTGCACATACAGACGTTTTATAAAAATGAATTTTGGAATAAAAGTGAAATTTGGACTTTTAAAACATTCTGAGCACATTGGCATCAAAGTTTGAAAAAAAAAAAAAAAAAATTTGTTTATGAAAACAAAGTTTCCTCTATGAGGAAGCAAATATCACTTTCGCAATGGCCTTTCATTTCTTTTAACTTTGCGATAAAAATTCTATTCAACTGATTAGCTCAGATGAAGCTCGGATTGGCCTTAGCAAAGGCATAATCAATGGTGTCTTGTTAAAGTTGAAATCAGTTGATGCTTTAATTTTAATCTCATACAAAGTATTCGCGCTGCGATGATTAATGCCAGTGGAGCAAGACGTTAATCGATGGAGTATATCCCGTTATGAAAGAACAAACAATGTCCTGTGAAAATTAATTTCCTATGTATAGTAATGCGCATTTATTACGCACATCCCGCGCGGCGATGCGATATTTTTCTGGAGCTTCAAAAGTTCATTGAGAATAAATATGAATACTTATAGTTCGTATCGGCGAGTAATCAAACAGGTCTCATTATCTGATATTCCCAGAGAAAATTATAGCGTGTCTTCCGTAATAATATAAATAAATAATATTGACTGTTAGATAGAGAGAGAGAGAGAGAATGATATCGCTCTCTATGAAGCCTCCCTCGTTGCGGATCCTTTTAATTGCATTTCGCGGAAAATTATACGATAGTAGAAATCGCAATGTGAGAAAAATACTTTAACAACGCATCATTTCCCCCCACGCTTATTCAACCAGAACGAAGCATCCACTCATTACATTTTTGCCATCGACAATTAATCGTTTCGTGTTTCTTAACTGAATCATTATACGCCAATTAGCTTCACCGATATCGTATTATCCACGAGATGAAGATACGATCATCTATTATATTCCTTGAATTCGATGTATATAATTAAAATCAGTACCGTGAAATTATGATTCCAAAATTCTATTACATAAATCCTATTGTGTAATAAATATGTAATATTACGTAAACTTATATAAGATGTTGCAGATTCTCGCTTTTTCTTTCATTGCGAGACAGCGGTATTTTTTCATAAAATTTAGACAGCGAGAAAGGATTGAGTTATAAGCGATCGATATAAATTTACTTCGCTCTACTTCACCCTGATAAATCATTCGACATGCATGTTTCATAAGAAAAATCGACCGTACAATCATGCAGCATCCATCTTTTTTGAAAAAAATGGACCCAGGCTCTTCGGAACGATCACGTTGCTCCGGCCAATTTCCTAAAACACTTGGATGAGCTTGCCATTAGCAATGATAAATACGACGGCGTATGAAGCTCGCTGGTTCAATGAAGTCGTAAAGTCAATCCGCTTGCTCTCTGCGGGAACTTGAGGCCACCCGCGGGATCATCAATTACGGCGAAGGAGGGCCTATTAGGTTTAATGTATCCTCGCTCGATTCTTGTACGTTCTCGAGATCCATTTTGCTTTCCTTTTTTCCTGTACTTCTCCTATACAATTCGCCTTTTCCATCGCGCATTTGAAATTTTGAGTTTTCTCCTTCCAATCAGCTTCAATTTAAATTGATGAATCAAAAAAAATTTGAAGATATGTGTGCGTAAAAAATCCAATTTAAGATTTGATTGTTAGACGACTGAACATTAAAAATTCAAAATTTCCTAGTCAAAGAAAAGGCACATGTTGAAGAATACAAAAAAAAAAAAAAAACATGTTTTGATAGTTTTAGAAGAATCTCTCGATTTTTACTATATAAGCATGGATACCTTAAAAGGAACCCGACAATATTCTCCGCATCTCACCGTGGCCGCTCTCGGCACGTTCGAGCTAATATCGGCGTTGCTCAACTCTTCCCATTGTCTGCCCACTGACGTTTTGCCGGACGATGAACACAAAGCACGTATCCGCAATTCTAATAAGCGTGCGTATACGTACGTGCGCCGCTCGAAAATGCGCTCGGCACATTCGCGCACGTACGCGAAGCGTAGGAAGAAGGTGAAACGGAACGGTTGTATCATCGGCATGTGCCTCCGGTGTGACTATCTCTCGCATCTCCATCTCCGTTTTGTTTGTATTTTTTTCCATCGCGCTCGTATTGATCTCCAAATTGTACTTTCTTTTTATTCGTCTAATCGAATCGGAATTAACTCGTTAATTTTTTAATTACTTCTAAATAAATTTTTATTTATGTACACACAATTCGGATCCTTAATCACTATAAGAATTTTGCGTCATTTTAATCTTATCGAATCGAGACTAACTCGTTAATTTTTTAATTATTTCTAAATCAATTTTTATTAATGTACACACCATTCCGATTCTTTAATCACTCGATGTTATTCAATTTTCGGAAAAGTTTAATCTGATTGATTATTATTACATTTAATTATTACAATCAAAGTTTCTGAATCTTTTAGTCGATTTCAATTTTTTTTATTTGTTACAAAACTTCATCATGAAAAAGACGTTCGTCGATTGAATAAATTTTTCAAAAGTTTGTCAAAAAATGTCAAAAAAGAAAAAAAAATTGTAACACAATTTCATTAACTGGATTTTAAAGAGCGGAGTTTTATTTTTAATTTGCTTTTTTTAATGAATGTTCTGATTTTTTTAATTCAATTATTCACTACTAAGAAGTAAAAACGGTCGATTGACTTTGAGCGTTCATAACTAGTGAAAAAAATTGTCACAATGATTATCTCACATTAAAAAAGCAATTTAAAAGAAAAAGTCAACACTTTTAAAATACATTAATTGCTTTTTCAATCAATATCCATTGTTAAAGTGTAATTATTACTTTACAATCAAGTAAAAATTGTACTTTTAACATTTTTCATTTAAATCAATGCAAATTAATAAAAAACCGTTAACATTCTTATGAATTCTACAATATTTACAAGTAAAAAGTACTCTAATTACTTGTGAATAAATTAATAATTTTAATAAAATTATATAAAAAATCCAAAGCAATTAGGACATTTTAATGTGTCAACTTTTCTCTTTAAATCTTTTTTAATGATCATTGTATGATAATTTCTTTATTTGTTCAAACTCAACAAATTAATTTTATTTCAGTGAATAACTCGGCGAAAAAAATCATAGAGTATATTAATTAAAAAAGCAAATTAAAAAAAAATTTTATCCTTTAAAATCTAATTAAATTGCACTGCAATCTTTTTTTCTTTCTTTAATAAACTTTTGAAAAATTTATTCAATTGATGGATGTTGCTTTTTCATTATTAATTTTTTAACAAATAAAAAAAAATTGAAATTGACTGAAAAAGATTCTGAAACTAGAAACTTCAAGCTTTGCAAAGCTTTTTTATTGATTTTAATCATTTCTATGCGACAAAATTGCAGCTACTGAAAAAATGTTTTTTTTTTTTTTTGTTAAAGGAAAAAAGTGGCCCTTTAATTTTTTTGCGCAATATAAAATATATAATCAAATGTGTCATGCCGTCCTACGACGGTGCGCGTAGGACGAGCGTGGGTCACGGAATGAAAAGGTTGTATCATCGGTAGACACCTCGACTGTAACTATCACTATCCTCCATCAATCTCCATTCCGCTTTGCAGTCGCGGCGGCGGGTTACGTTGTTGCAGTGGAAACGGCTTCTCACCACGAAGAGCGCTTATACCGGACCCCCAACTTACTTTCACTCGTCGTCATCGACGACCGGTTTTCCACTCGTTCCTTTATCCGCGAATCTACGATTTTCCGCGCCCGGTTTCGACACGCGAGTGATGACAAGACCTTCCGGCCGCGATTGCAAGCCCATACTCGACGATCGATCGAGGCGTTTCACCGATATTTGCTTGGAGACGCATCCGACTCGTCTCCAAGTGGAGATAACGGGCCCGATTGAACACGATAACGCTATTGTGCTCTCCTGAAAGAAACCCTTCTCGGCCGAGAAAGCGTCTTTACAACTGAAAGAGGATCGGTCATTTATGTTCTTTAAATAGATCTAATTTCTTATTACAAACTGGTTATGATTGTTATTTATTAAATTTTTTAATTATATAAAATTATATAGTCTATTATTTTTTTACCATAGGTGTTGCGTTCAAATTATTTGAAAGTCGATTCTTATATATAATGTAAATTCATAGTGGTGAGGCGTCGATTTTTTCCGCTAGTTCGTATAGTCGGAGTTTTCCTCTTTCGACACTCAGAGATTCCACCTAGACCTTCTCTGTTTCGTAAATACAAGAAGGCGTAGACAGAGAGTTCATCAGCGCTGATGGATCAACAATGTAACTCTGATATAGGTCTTCTTTGGATTCCTTTAGTTTGTCGAAATACTAGCGAGCAGATAAATAAATTTAAATAAATTACAATTATATTGTATATTTGCAGATATCGAGGCGGAATGTCAAGATGACTATATGAAAATCAGGATTGGATTCAACGGGTCTTTCGCCGGCCTCTTATATTCAGCAGGTAAAATTAATTACGCAATTATATATATCTTTTTGATGAATAATAATAACTTCTACTTGTAATTCCATTTATTTGTGTTACAAATTTTTTTCTAATATAATTGCACAGTTATATTCTCACGATCATACGCACATACGCGCAGTTAATGATATAACATTAATTAAGAGTTAAATGTTAATTATATCTGGGGCGAGAATGTGCAATAAATATTGCAAGGTAAGTTACGTAAGTACCGTAGTGTCAAAAAAGTGACAGTCCTGAGCATTTCGCATCAGATTCTCCATCATGGTCAGAAGAGATTCAATATAATAGTGCTCCTAAAATATGTGACTGCATCGCTGACATCCGCAATTATCTCGGCAGACACTGAGACTAGTATGCGCTAAGGAGATAATGGTGGAAATTATCGTAAAGCGATATCGCCAGAATTTTTCCATCATTAACATACGCCCATCTGATCCGTTCCGGTGAGATACTTCCGTTATTTCGAAAGAAGCGTACCTCCTAAAAAAAAAAAAAAAAACTGCCGCAAAGTGTTCTCTTCGCGAGTCATTCATTGAACAAAAGATCCCGCCCGAGAATTTTTCTGTTCGATATTGATTATGTTGACTTGCGATTTTCTTAACGATCAATAATAAGTTATTAATCGATATTTTTCTCGACACGTGACAAGCAGAACACTTTTCTGTAATCTTAAGACACTGAATCAGATTTAATCTAGCAAGATGACTGAAATGGCAGGTTACCCTAATCTCCGACTTCCTATCACAGGCGCTAACGACTATACTTCATATTTCCTTGCTTGTCTTTCGCTCTTTCTCTTTCCCTTTTTTTTTCTTAGTTCGTCCATTTGTTCGCAAAAGAATAATGCATCAACATCCGTCTATCTTCCGCGCGACGAGATTCGCACAGTCACGTTGCTGCTGCGCAAGATATAAGGGACACATCGGAGAGATGCCCATCGTAGGTAGCCGCATTCTCCGGATGATCGAGAACAATCGCTTTTAATTGCAGGCTACTCGTACGATCCCGATTGCATGTACGTTAACGGGACGGGCCGCGACTACTATGAGTTCTACATTCAGCTGAATCGATGCGGCACCCTCGGCGAGAACACTCATCATCAGGACAGCAGGAAGAATCCGACGGTATGTAAAACAAACGAGCTCGAGTGACGAATCGTTACTTTAGCGCGCACCAGCCGACACAGAATAATAATGATTAACAACACGGAGGGGAGGGGGGGGAGGGGGGAAAGTAATCCGGTCTTTGGGAGTCGAGATGGCGAGTTCATCTCGATAATCAGAGAAAATTGGATGTCACGTTCGTGGGGAACGGGCACGACGCCTATTACGTAGTGACGGATTTACGAAATGAAACTCGCGTATACGTTGTACGCGACTCACAATCTTATTTTGCAGAAAAATCTCATGTGGAACACGGTCACGGTGCAGTACAATCCATTGATAGAGGAGGAATTCGACGAGCACTTTAAGGTGACTTGCGAGTACGGTTACGACTTTTGGAAGACGGTGACATTTCCCTTCCTTGATGTCGAGTAAGTGTCAATTTTCATTCAATTTTTTTTTATCCCATATCGCATATTGAGACACAGAAAACTCTAAAAATAATAATAAAAAAATATTAATGTAATAAAATATTAATATTTAAAATTATATTAATATGTTAATATTTTAATATATTAATATTTTTATATTTTAAATTATTAATAGTCATAATTAAATTAATTATAATAATTATAATAAATTATATTTTTATATTTTTATATATTATTATATCAATATTTAAATATTAATATATTAATATTTAAAATATTATATATTAAAGTTATATTAATTTTAAAATATTAATATTTAAAATATTATATATTAAAATTATATTAATTTTAAAATATTAATATATTAAAATATTAAAATATTAATTAAAATCTTTTTTTAAATTAATATAATTTTAATTTATTATAATTAATATAATATATGATAATTAATATTTATTATAATTGATATAATTTTAAATATTATTATTTTAAAATATTAAAATATTAATTTTGTATTTATATTTGCCGTTTATATTTGCAAAATATTTGATAAATTAAATTTTTGACATAATAGAGACTTGATAAAAGTGGATCAATTATCAATTAATAATTATGATTGAAAAAACGTTTGTAAAATAGACTTCAAATATATCGTGAAAATATATGTACGAAAGATCGATACATTGATTAAAGGCACGGGTCATTACCATAATGTGCTCATGGAAAGACTGACATAATATCGTCTAAACTCACCGATTACACGAGATCGACGGAAGGTTTCGCGCGAGCGCCCAACGTTTACGTAATATCTACGATAATGCCTAACATCCGTGCTATCCGATAGCGTGAAGTAGGCCGTACTGCTCCGCGAGATAACGGATACGCATTCTACGCACCCACCTTGTTCCAGAGTCGCCACGGGAAATCCCGTAGTCTTCACCCTGCAGCCTCCTGAGTGCTACATGGAAATCAGATACGGTTACGGGACCACTGGAACTAGAGTGGCTGGACCAGTTCGCGTCGGCGATCCCCTGACTCTCATTATCTACATGCGCAGTAAATATGGTAAGCTTCTACGTGTAAATCGCTAAAGCTGAAGAAGCACCCATTAAACTCGATGAGCGCGATCACTTCAAATAAGGATCAACTAAAAGATTTAAAAGAATATGTAGATTTATTGAAAAAATATTTTATTATATGTTTGTTTCTTTTATGCACATATGTAATTTTTGTGCAATTTATTTTTTAATTTAAATAACATATTAGAGACTTAAAAAGAATTTTGTTTTTTATAAACAGATCAATTCGATATAATTAATTTTTTTTTTAAATTCAATATAATTAATTTTTAAAAAAGAGTCTTGAAATAAATTGAAAAATTAAATATTGTTACTATAATAAATAAGAATTTAATATAATATGTAAGAAAAATGTGAAAAAGAAATTAATGGTTTAATGTTATTCAATCAACTGATGAAAAAATGGCCAATGTAAATCTAATCATAAACATAATTTTTGAGTGCTTAAAATATGATTACAAAAATGCTGATCTCGAAATTTGCGTCTTAACGAGACAAATAATCTGTAATAGTGAGACACGAGGCATTCTCTTTCTTTAAAATGATTTGCAGCATCACTACACATTTTCACGTACCCTTTATTTCTTATTCTCGCCTATCTATTCTTACCTACTGGCCAGCTTAACCATACGACCCGATTCCACCTAGATATCATTCGATAACGGTATAAGATGAAGCACGAGACTTAATCAGTTGCGGCTGCAGTCCGAGCTCAGTAATTTGCAAAAGATGCGGAAACGCATGTAGAGAGGAGGATATGAAAATGTGCGCGCTTCGACAAAACGACAGATGTCTGTACTTTAACGAGTCAGTCTTCTGTATTTACGTCGACATCACTTATGTCATGCGAATCTATGTCAGAAGGTAAACGTCACGTCATTGTATCCTCTTCCTATCGCCTTTGACAAATTGGTTTCATTATTAACGACATATTTCATACAAGCTAATCTCTCTCACACACACACATAGCTTCTTACCTAATTATAATAAATTTCCAAGAACGGTTCTCTCCGAGCAAATTACACTCATTGCCTTTAAAGACATAATCTCTTTTCAAATCGGCACTGATGTCAATTTATGTAGTATTGAGTTATGAGTAAACTAAATTTCATATGGGAATTTATATATTACTGATTTTTGCAGGCAAATTCCAGTAGCTACAAATGATGAGAACAACTATTCACATTAATTTTTTGTTATAGATGGTTTTGATATCGTTGTAAACGATTGCTACGCGCATAATGGCGGAAACAAAAGAATTCAACTGATCGATCAATACGGATGTCCGGTCGATGATAAACTGATCAGCCGGTTTCGGGGCTCCTGGTCGGAGAGTGGCTTGTTCGAGACACAAGTGTTCGCTTACATGAAGACCTTCAGGTTCACGGGATCACCGGCCCTGTATATCGAATGCGATGTTCGCATGTGCCACGGAAGATGCCCGGTAACTACACATTATAGGATGTAATCGATTTTAATCCACTTATCCACTTTAATCTATTTAGGCATCACGTTGATTGAATCTGTGTTTAACCGCACCAGAATTATCTACTGCTAAACTATTTTGGCTACCATATTTATCATTATATCACACAAATAAAAATATTAGTTGATATTTTTTTTGTACAAAATATTCTCAATTCTCTACAAACTTGTATTTTTTAATTTTTTCAATAAAATTGATAAATGAAAATTTTAAAAACAATGTCTTAAAAAGAAATCTAATTTTCAGAGAGATATTTATTCTCTTGTACCATTTGGTCTTTATGTATTAAAGTACAATGTTCCAGTTTTATAGATATCCTTATAACTTAAATACTTCATCTATGTTTTAGAGTCAACCTTGCCACTGGAGAAACGCAAAGAATGTAGTAAAACGATCAGTGTCAGAAATGATCGGTGGACCATCGACACCGGCAACTAGTTTGTCGGAGAACGTGAATCTCTTCCAGTCTCTTCGCGTCCTTCAGGAAGGCGAAGCGGACACGGAACTGTTCCAGAATTCCACGAGCGCTTTTCGCAGTGGTAAAGCGAATATTTATGTCAAAGATGATTTTATTGTTACAACAATTATGTTAAATCATATGTTTTTATTATAATTTTATTAAGTAAAAAAATATTTTTTTTACTTAACTGTCATATATAATAGTGATAAAGGCCGATTTTATGATTGTTAAAGTTTTCTTGAAAATATGAATTTTTTAAATTTTTTATATAAAATTATATATAATACTTTAGTAAAAAAATTGAAATAAATTTTTGAAATTATCATAAATTCTGCCATTTTAGATATTAAAAATTCATAATTATAAAACGAGAATGAAATATTCTATCTAGTATTTTCAGTAAACACTGTTTGTTGTAATATAACGTGAAAGTAACAAATAACATAACACAATTTTATAATATTTAAGTTGATGGCATAAAACTCATATAAAGCCTACAAAAGATGGATACTGATGTATGATGCAAAATATATCTTTTTTTTTGATAGTTTAATTTCTGATACAATCCCAACAAAGGATTCAGAATATTAAATGGATTGTTTGAAATTGAGTGGGAAATAGTCTATTTGCAGTCTATTAGAAGCAAAAAAAAAATCGGAATTTGTATATTAGGTCGCAATTGTAAATTAAGTCGCAAGTTTTATAAATTAAATACATTAAATTATTTTTTTAATTTATTTAATTAGTACAATTTTATATATTGAGTATGCAATTACAATATAACGACGGTATAATATATGTTACATTATACATGTTACATTAATGAATGAAAAATTACAATACTTACTTGTAATACTTATGTATATTCCTTGTAAGATTCCATTTTATTGCTCTTATGTAATGTTAAGGATATTCTGAATATACAATAGTAGCAAAAAATTGTCAAAATTAAAAAGAAAACATGTTTCTTACGTTTATACTGTTTAAAAAATGAAAAAATAAATTTGGGTTATGAAAAAAATTAAAGTATCACAAAATAATATGGATTTTGACGTCTTCGTAAAAGAAAATAGTTGTAATTAA
>JBCEZV010000019.1:1445037-1475839 GCA_039654365.1 Cataglyphis livida
CTTCCAAACCATTAAGAGAATTGTGCTTAATTTTTGCACAAATATTCAGAAGAAATAGTAGAACAATCTATGAAATTAATACTTTTGTTAATATTTCGATATATGTCACATACATCCTTAATATAAGAGTGTTTGCTGGGATATATTTTGTAAAATATATTATTATTTAAACTACATCTCCCTCTCTCTAAATAATATATATTTTTTTATAGGACTTAGCGAATCTACAACTGACAGAGTGTGCTTGAGATCTTCGGTAGCCAGTACAATAGTGGGAGTCGGCTGCGGATTCTTTTGTATCATGGCCGGCACGATACTGGTTATGTGCTCGCGAATGCGACGACACGCACGAGAAAAATTATTATCGGACAGCATAAGTTACATGACGCACAAGGGCCGAATCAATTAAAAACAGCGAAGAAGCCTGTTTCCTCTCTTCTTCATCTCGATCGGCGATATCCTCGCATCTCTCTCTCGCGTCTCTCGGGAGTTGCCAAGAAGAGATCGCACCGCCGATAAGATAGAAACGCGTAATATGTCGTTAAGATAGAGAATTACCGATATAAATGACTGAGCTGTCGATAAGCTGACGACATTGGCTGATAAAAGTATAATTATGTGACGCGATGATGATAAATTAATTTTTCACGAATTACAAGAATAGGAAATTTGTAAAAATTTTAAAAGGATTTTGTATGTGTACTACTTTGTACTTATTAACTTCTTAAGATAAGTGTGGGATTGATATAGTGCGAAGTGCCTTACATATATTAATAGTCGTTGATAATTCAGATTTTCATGGATAAAATAGGTCTCATCCATCTTTCGTGCGCGAATGCTTTTTATATAAATAATATTCGCTGCTATACTCTCGCTTCTCTCTTAATTATCGAAATATTAATCGATATCCATTCGCCAATTGATGTTTGTATCGCGAATGACGTGTCCGTAGCGAGTTATCGCTCGTCGATTAATAGAATTTAGTCGTCGATATATTGCCAGGATCTCGGTGCCGAATGTGCAATCAATGAAATAAGACTTCGATTGTTTCGACCGCCGCATGATTATTATTAATCCGTCATTTAATACGGTGCACTGACAATCGACATTTTTTTTTTTTTTTTTTTTTTATTGCTTATCTCGATCTCACAAGCGGCATACATTGAGATCAAGACGAACGTAACATAAGTAACGACGCTTAATTGCCGTTGATAAGATTCACTACTTATATTTCTATCTATGCGTGGCATTATTCACCATATTCAGGAACGTGAAAATTGATTGTATGTCTCGCTAAGTTTAATCATTCTTAAATATCATTAAAATAATAAATAAAAAAATGTATATTTAATAGAACTTATTGTTAGTAAAATGAAAAAAAAAAAGATATATATATATAATATATAAGGAAAAAATATCAAATTAGTATCAATCGAATATCAACAAATCAAACATATAATAAAAGAAGCTTTATTTATTATTATAAAAAAATTTATAAAATGAACAAAATTTATTTTATATTAACATAACATATATATTAATATGTTTGTAAATAATTCACATGAGCACAGTATTTACTAAAAAAAATAAGAAAGATATACATGCTCTTTTACGATTTTCTGAAATATTTTAAATTTATATATAATTGAGAGATAACGATTTTGAAAAGCATAGCCATTTCATGATTCTTAAAAATCAAACAATTTCGTGTCATTGTTGATCGTTATGTATATTTAATCAGATACTGAAAAAGGAAAAATGAAATTATTCGGATCGCATCGTTCCTGAATGTTCGTAAATAATGTGTTAAGATTGAATTAAATATCATTATATAACAAACGAAAAATATATCTAGGTTTATATTTTATACACACGATATACACAACATCGAAGATGCGAACCTTCGTTGATACGGAGGAGAAGAAAGGACCAAGAAAATTATACAGAATCGCATATCGGGTGTACGGCCAGCGAGGATTAAATAATATTTTACGAAACTATCCCGTGTATATGTGAGCGAGGCTAGCGAAAGAGTCGTAGCTAATTCAGAGAGCTCGTCAAAGGGTCTCTCTTAATATTTATTCAGAAATTCGCTGATCTCGCCGCGTAAATCTTTTTGTCAGCGTGTAAAATATTAACTTCCCCTCCTGGTTGTTTCCCTTTACAAACACGTTCGTACAATCTAATCTTGAAGCATCTTTTCATTGCTCCACATTGATCCCAATCCCCGTGACTCTCCCTTCCGTCTTTCGAGCGTCAAGCCACAAGTATATCAGGACACAACTACTCGATTAATTAACTGTAAATATAGTCTTATATCGTGACTCATAATATTTATGATTAAGCTCGAGTGTATCAAGGTTTCCAATAAATAATAGAAGAAGATTTTGTGTTGTCTCTAACATATTCTGCCTGATTTTTGTATTTTATATAAATGCATTACAGATTTAAAACAATACTATAAATTTTACATATACATGAGATTTTTTAAATATTGCTTTTTAACTTGCCTTTAATAATGAATCACAATATTAATAAATTAGTTAAAAACGACCCTACAAATTTGCATCTTAGAGTTAATTCAAAGAATTTAATTTAATCTGACACATATATGGCAACATTGTTGACAGACCCACGTGATTTCTAAAAAAAAATTTGTTTTTCTTAGTTAGACCGGAGACTTATTGAGTGATGTGTTATATATTTTTTTTATCTAAGATATTATTTTTTTATTTTTACGTGTCATTTTGTTTAACCAATAATTCTTTTGATTTAAATCACACATTTCTTGTCTGTATATAATATCTTTCTTTCGAGACGTATTTGTTTATTAATTTTTTTTTTATAATTATTATATGCAAATTATTGTATGCAATGATTCGCGAAAAAATCTAGAAACCAATACGACGAAAGCAGGAATCTACCTGGCTGATCTTGAAAAATTGGAAATGTTTCGGAGCATGATGATCCCGAAAGGGAACAAACCGTGTTTCTCAAACAGCGTCATTCGTCTTATAAAATGGATCCGACTAAAATGACAGTCGATCCTCGCAAATAGGATGTTTCTCGATGAAAAGTGAAAACTCTACGCAATATCTCATCCGACAATCCGAAACGCGACCGTCATTTATCGTTTGATCCCTCGATAACGAAAGAAAAAACGCGCCAATCACCGAACGACCGGTTCCCGCATTTATCCAACAAGAGAAGAACATTATACGAAAACAGCTTCCGCGTTAATTATTTATAACAAATAAATGGCCGATTATTAAGGAGTACATTCAGGATACTTACCGTGCAAAATTGAAGATCTATGAAACTTCTTGACAAGAAAGACAATTAAGACATTGTAATATTTTTAAGACACACAATTTTGAGAGAAGACTGCGCCGAAATTAAATGTCACTGTGTACGCACGTTAAAATATAAAATAATATATAAATAAATAACACGTTTTTCTAATTAAAAGCTTATCATTATCATTATGACGTATGCACTTCTTCGATAAAGATATTTGTGATATATAAGATAAAATATCTTTAATATTTAATTTGATTTTATCCCATATTATTAAACAACAATAAACAAAATGATGACGTTTTATTGTATATAGAACAATCGTCTATTTCGTTTAGATTGATCCGATTATCTATATACAATCTACATATATCAAGCAAATCTCACAGTGTCTCCTAATTTTTTTTCGAAAAAAAGGCCTTGCCAACTTTGGACCTTATTGCGTAGCAAAAGGGCAATCAGCTGCAGTAACGAACTGTCTCGCCCGCCTACCATGCGGTAATTAATCAAGCCACAATAAATTAATTGCCACTCCGGCAAGAATTAATTGCCATCCCGGCAATAATTATGGCTAACGCAGAAATAATTATCGTGCATCCCGGTGGAGCGGTTGATCCTCACCCGACGATAGTCAGCTCGTAATTCGATACATACGTACATCATATACAATCGATCGTTCTCTGCGCGCGCGTTTCTGTACAAATTCCTTGCCCCCTCCCCTTCCCAGCCGCCTCCCCCTCCCCCACGCCTCCTCGCCCCACTCCAACCTTTCCATGTAAAAAAAATGTAAATCGTTCTGAGACAGGACAGAAGTTTCGCGATAACGCCGAGATAAAATAAATATTTCGTGAAGAAAGTGAAGCAGATTACGTCGCAAACGTGTTGAATTTACTGTGACAACAATCATCCATAAATTTCAATCGTCATTTCGCGAAAAATTATATTCTAGAGAAAAAAATATTCTATAATTATTCTCGTAACACATGAAAAGTAGAGCAACATCAAAGTTAAAAATCCGAAATGTACTGCTCGCTTTATCTGAACTCGAGCCAAAATTTTTCTCCTACTTTAAACCTCAATGTTCACTCTAATATTTAATTTAAACAGTTAAATTCTATTTTGAAACTATTTAATCTATAGTTTTTTTTTTTCAAAAACTCTGCTTTTGAGTGGGGAAACTCTTTATTTTTTACGATATAAAATAAAAAAATACTCAATATAATTTTAATAATAATACATATAATATAAATATAATATAAATAAAACTTATCAGAGTCTTTCGGACTTCGTGAAAAAATAAAAAGTGCAAATAAGAGCAAAATTTTGTTTATTCAAGAAAAACGTATACACGTGTGCGAGAAAGAAGAAAACAGAGAGACAAATGTATATATAAAATTACGACTAAGAGAAAAAGAGAAGAGAGCTAATATCAAAATGAAATCTTTCAGACCAAAAAAATACTCGGTTAACAGAGGCACTCAAATTGCTCCACGATATTCAAAGATGGACTTTAAGGGGCACGGACCACCATTTCATCCTCGATCTATTTCGCCTTACGGCGAGATGCGCGTACGAGAGAGTCCATCACATAACGTATCCGTTTACTTAACACATCGTATGCGTATCCCCTACGTGAGCTCGAAGCATGCCGGCCGCGCGCGCACCCGGCTATGTATATACATTCACTTAATAAAGTAGAGGTGTGGAGTAGCGAGATAGCACTCGGCGGAAGTTACGTTCGGCTACAATCGTTCTGCAGGCCACGTCGTACCTAGTTTCTCGTATTATCTTGAAGCAAGATTTCGTTAAAAGATCAGTGATGTATGACCGTACGGCTGTAAATTGACGCGCTTCCTTGCGAAAAAAGATGAAAGAAAAATCTTCGTAAGACAAAAAGCAGTAAAGTTGACATAATGTCAAACTTTTTTTGTCGTAGAATGATCATCTCAGTCTCACTTTGCGAATTGTGATATAAATAGATTAATTATTTCTAATGTACAAAATAAATGCAAATAGACATATATTGTTTTATTAATTTTTTCATATTACATAAATAATTCTTTTACTCAATATTTTTATTTTTGACCAACGGATTATTTTATATCAAGATATTAATTGTTTGATTACAGCAATATATTTTGAGCGATTCTAAATCTCAAAATTTGACAAAAATGTCATCGGTTGCAGACACAATATCCCAACATCTTTTAATCTAGAAAGTGCTTTATCACAGCTATACAATGCGATTGATTAAATGATATCGCTTCCAATATCGAATCGCTTCGTTGACCGTAGCTGTCTGTGTTTTCTCGTTGCAGGCCATAAATAAGATTGTCGGGCGTTCGCCAGACCGCAGAGGATACCCCACCGTCAGATAAGTCTGATAGATGCACCTCGGTGATTTCCCTCGCGAATATAACTCGGACCTTCTCGCGTGATCTCACGAAATTTAGCGCCTGCGGCGCAGTACATTATTGCGATCCCGAGGCAATTTGCAACACCGGCCTTATTTAACACCGCGAATGACGAATTTGCCTGGACGATTCTCCTCTGCCGAGAAGAAGTTTCCTAATAATGAGCGACGTGCGTCCAGCGAATCTGATAAAGACTCCATTGTCGACTCTACCTATAATTTATTGCGGCACGGCGCGGGCAACAATGTTCGTTATTGCAACGTGGTATTGCAATTCTCCGTATCAGCCTTATCAAACGATAGGCAATTTGTCCATCGCGTTTCTATCTAAATGTTCAATTAATAATAATTTAATTACATTACGCTGCTCTCTCCAGCTCAACTGTCAGATGGGTCGAATTAATGATTTGTAAGATTTAATTCTCCATAATTTATGTGCGAAGGGAAGCTAATTAAGAAAGAATTCTATCTATAGATCAGAGAGCAAAGTGTTGCTTCAATTAATTCCGTAAGCAGCAAACCTCCCTTATTTTTATGAATATAATTCGTATATTCCAGAGTCCTAGAGTAACGCGTTCAAACGAAAGGAATAATAATTTCTCATTGGAATGATAAGCGCATTTTTTTATAGTTATCATCGATATAAAATTAGAAAGTTTAATACATTACATAAGTTATATATAATAGAGAGAAATTAGAGAATAGCTTTTAGAGTAACCGATAGACTAGTGTCCTTTCCTGTTTCTTATGGCAGACCGCTTATCAAACCCAAATTGGCGCTTTCTTTGCCATGCTTAATGCTACCGGGCAACCCGATACTCGAGAAATCAATATGTACTCACAGTTGCAGGGACGCAGCCTCTGATTGAAATAGCTCTGAATATCTTTCAAGTTGAAGTTCTTTTTGTTTCGGGTGAGTTCCTCTTTTGTGTTTAATCTTTAAAATAAAAATGAAGATATTAAAATATCAATAATTTTATCTTTTATGAAAAATTGAGAACAAAAATAATATTTAATAATTATATATCCACTTAATAATCTTTTTGATAAAAATATCAATTTTTTTCGTTATTATTTTTTATTTGATATTAAGAGATTGCTTTTTGAACAAACTAAATGCGGATTAATCAATATATATAAACCAAAGTGAACAAAAGATTAAGCGACATTCTATGACAGTGCCGATTTTACGCGATGCATTCGCGAATGTCACGAAAGAAATTTTAGTTTGCTGCATATTACACACTTCGCACGGATGCGTCATAAATCACGTTAAGAAGAATTTCCCAGAGTTAGTATGCATCACTAACTTTGTACAGTATAAATTATTATATCATTAAGCGGATCCATCAGCACGTACCGCAAATAACACATTCACCACAATTAGAATAAAATCTGAGATCGAGATAAAAAACAACAGCGTAAAATTAATCAATTCTGGCAAATTAAGATGTAAATTATGCAAATTGATTCAATTCTATGAAGGATATGCCCGCGTGTTACGCGGCGCTAGATTTATCGTTGCAAAAAACTAGTGAATGTAATAAATTGTGTTATACATAATGAAATACAAAAAATCTGTTTTAATGAATTTGTTAATATATTCATCAATTCATTTAAGCAACTTCAATGCGACTATCTTTATCTTAAACAAGCATTTAACAACTAAACACAAAATTTTATACTTAATTTTATATAAAAGGTTACTTCAGTATCTGATGCAGAATAATTAATGATTTTAATTTTGCGATCAAAATGTTTTTTCAATTTTTATCATTAGAATATAAATTTATTCGATAATTATTTACTTTTAAAGAAGCACCACAAAACGATCTTGACCTTGACATATTATGCCAAGGTCATAACTTTGAATAACATTCAAAAGATTTTAGCTGTCGGTTATTCTTCATGAAAAAGTTATTAACAAAAGTGGCAGATACGATTCGTCAAAATTTATGAAACATTAATATAAGCATGTGCAAAAACAAAAATTTTAGTTTTAAATCAGAAATAGATTTGGGTTAGGTTATATTTTTCGGAAGTGAAGCCCCCGTAGGAGGGAGGAATCCCCCCCCCCTCTCCCTTTGGATTGTCCATTACTTCACAACACAAAGCGAGTGTCCATCCCACAATTGTTATGTGGATGGGGAATTTACTTAATTAATACTTAATTAATTGAGTGAGGTAAAAATGACATTTCAGAGCAGAAATTGAAAAGCTGAAATAACAAGAATCAATTCGCGTATACAATAGATCCGCCCCTGGAAAGGATGCATCACCTTGTATCACAAGAGCGAGCTGCATCCTTTCGACGAATGAGTAGCCGCTTACGAATTAGCGAGCGCGCAATACAAGTCTCGGCTAACTTACAGGGTGTATCCTAAGCGAAAGAGGCTTAGGGATACTAACGACTAACGAGCACGTGGACGCTCGTTAAGGCGGGAATGTGCAGGATAGTTCGCGTTAACGAAATTTACGAAGGCGGTCGGCTGTAACGAGTTCGAGGCTCGAGTGCATGTTGGATACCGTCGAAACTCCTTAATCCCGCGAGCGTAGTTGTTAAATGGCGCGTTTTTTTTCTCACCATTACGTGTACTATATACGCATCGACAAAACTACCATGTTGGCATTTTTGATCTTGTTTCAATATCCTTTTTTCGTTAATTTATCTGACATACTCTCTATCCTCTTTGATCCTCGTCCAACGATGGTACGTTATTAAATGGTCATATGTTCGTCGAAAATTGCAAGAGAGAAAATGAAATATCACTGCAAAGCACGAATAAAGTGTATGCAGACACTTAAGTGCATATCGTACATGTAAGTCATCTTCTAAAATAATTCATGTAGAGGAAAAGTGCAAATTTGAATTTTTATTAGCTTATAATTTCGAATGTTTGATGAGGAAAAAAAAACAAAGGAAAATAAACAAGTTTTGTTTCATGACGAAACTAGTCACGATTTCATTCCAGAAAATAATGATATGATATACCGGGAAGAAATATAATTGGATGGCAAGAATTTGTAAACTTCGCGAGAATATCTTGCCTCTTTCACTCACTTCTCGACAAACATTGAATCCGCGTTTAAGTTTATGAGGTGTTGACGTGCCACTGACAATATGTCATTATGCTGAGCTTTCTTGATGGCCAAGTGTACGAGTCGAATTCGCGGTAAATTTCTATTTAAGCGTCACTTGAAAAGCGCGCGCACACATAAAGCCGAAACATAAAGCCATAAATAGTAACCGACAGAATCCTCGGTTATCGGAATCAAAATGAAAGCAAAAGAGCGTTCGAGAAAATGCGTCTGCGAATAATAATTGGAGTTCATCGACAAAGGCAAATTCACTTGAGCCGGCTTAACCCTAGCATATTTTATGACGCAATAAACATATGTATATCTTAGAATATATCAACTTAAGGTAGTTATCTCGTAAATCGCAATTAACAAGAAAAATTTAAAAATTTAACTATACGTTAAAAATGTAATATGTACACGTCTGTACAATTTAAACGCAATTGATCGTCTCGAACGCGAGAAAATCGTTATCAAAAGTTGCACTTTATGTGTCGCATACGCAAAAAATAAAAATATGTTGAATTAGTAGTAAAGTAATAGTTTAATTACATTTAATTAATAAATAATTTATTTAATTTTAATTAAATTAAAAAGAATAACAGAAAGTAATGAAAAACTAATACAAAGTAGAAGGACACTTTAGGAATTCTATTTAAAAAAATCGAAGTTATTGAGCGTTTAGTTTTAGAAATACCATAAAGGATCTCATACCATCGTTTCATTCTTTTGTTATTCACCAAAAGTTAAACAAAGACAGATGATGTTTACAAACGCTGCAGGCGTTGACTCGACAATAGCGTACACAATATCTAAAAGTTCAATAGGTAGTCGGATGTTTTAACTTTTAACGTTGACTCAGAGTATAAAATTTTGGATTTTATACTCATCGCGAGACAACTATCTTACATACACACACTTGCGCGCTTTTTTATACATTATAGATAAATATTATACATTCTTCCAATATTATACAATAAAGTTAGAAGCCAATTTAATTAATTATTCAAAGAATGTATACGCTATCATTGAAAAATTTTTGCTATAATTATAAATATATAATGTTGATACTGACATCTGAATTGATTATGTATATAACGAACAATCCTTATTGTAGAATAACTATTCTTTCGACGCAAGATTGAAATATACAAGTTGACGATTTTTTTACTTTTTCATTCTTCTCCATATAAAGATCGATTATAATGAGCTTTAATGATCATTTCAAAATCATGTTGATGTTGATAAACTCCTCGGTGGCCGAGCATGAATATATGATTTACGAGCCATATTTAAAAAATTACTACATGATTCACGTGCCGAAAGAGAGAAAAAATATCGGAAAAATCAGTAATTTAATGATAATTAGTAATTTCATTACTGCTGATAATTCGCAGGTTTCATCTGTTTTGTATTTCAATATCACGTGTGTTGCTGTCCTATCATATACGTATAATGCTGTAATTACGAAAAGAATCTTATACTTATGTAAGGTTATGTAAGCACAAACCCAAGTTTATGATTCTGCATAATTTCTAATTTCAATATCATCGCAAATAAAAATTTAATTAATAGTAATCTGTGATTTACACACATTTTTATCTCGGATTAATAAATATTGAATGAAAATTTTAATATGATATAAAATAACGAAAAAAAAGTAGCATGTATGTGTAGAGAGAAATATAAACTAATAAAGTAAAATCAAAAAATATTAAAAATACATAAGGATATCTTCACCAAACAGAAAATAAATACAAGATGATTGAACGATCGTTTCCATCAAGGCTATTTGAATTTATAAGGCATCCACTAATTTACAGAATGACCAACTGAAAAATTAAAAAATTACTATTACTATTATAAACAATAATTATATGGCTGGAAATTTAATGTTGGTCATCCTGTAAGTCGATCAACCATAAAGTTTAAATAATGTTGATGAAAACAAACATAAGTTAAAGGCCGGCCTACAATGAATCATTAATCTCAAACAAATTGATCAACTACAGATTATTTCGAGAATATCCTTGAAATAATCGACTGTGATTTGTTCAATTTGTTTATAACTAACGACTAACGACTCATTGTAGACTAAGCTTTGGTGTACATATGTGAGCGATAGATTGCATATGAACGGATAAAGGAGTTGGGAAGAGCACGCGAAAACGTAGAAAGCGAAACAGACGGGAATGACACAAGAGGCAATTCTGGCGAACTGAAACAAACAACGGTGGAGATAAAAGCGAGAGGGACAGACGCCGACAACGAAACGAGGGAACGCGACGAGGGCGGTATATAGGCTGCTGGATCACCTATAGCCTATAGAGTAGGTACACAGGACTCGTGGTCGTGGAAGAAGCATGCGGAGTACGCGCCGCGACAGAGTAAAGACCAAAAGAGAGGGAGAGAACGGCTGTTCTCCCCTCTCCAGACTCTACACATTACTTGGCTGATGCCGATCGGATGGTAAGAGAGGGAGAAGGGGAATCAAACAAACGAGAGCGACTACAATGGAAAACAAGGATCGAGCGTGTCTCTGGACGTGGAAGGGTGATGCGAGTCGAGGAAGTGGAACTCGGTGAAACCGACCAATGAGACGAGCCTGTCGCGATGCCGTCCCCCCGGAATGAGCCAAGCGAAGGCGTTCCAGAGCGGTGAGTTCGCGCGGCGGCCGCCAGATGTCGATAATGATTCTTCGTCCGCGTATTACCGGGATCACCATCAGGAAAGGCGTACGCGTTTACGCCCAGTAACGCCCATCGCTGGTCCTCCCGCCGCTTCCTCGCCGCAGACGTTCCGCGGCAACCAACTGAACAAGCAGGCCCGGTCCGGTTTCACGGCGTCGCACACCGACTCCGTCGAAACCCGCGTCTACTCCCAGCATCGCGGAGGACTCCACGTTTTCACGGCGCGATTCACTCACACGAAGAGCGCCTCTGACGTTCCTCATCTTCGTCTTCGTTCGGTGTACTATAATATACTATCGCTGTCGCGTCGAGGACGTTGGTGATCCTTATACGACTTTCGAGAAATGTTCAGTCATCGAGGACTTTAAAATATGTGAGAGTGCATCGTATTAAGATAATACAGCGAAGACTTTGAAAGGATACGCTTCGCGGGCTCGCAATTCTCGATTAAAATATAGGGGGTACCAATTGAAGATTATATGTGCCACCAGATGAGTATCGAATCCGGATTCGAGGTATTTTGTAGTGTAACATCATCAGAAAGTCGATGAAAAAAAATAAACCGAGGATGAAAGCGGGATGAAGATATAGATAACCGCTTGTAAATAGCTCGCAAACTGTCCGTCGGAAGTAAAGTGAGGTTATGCCGGTGACAGAACGCTGACGTAACCGTCGGAAGTGTTATACTGCGAAAGAAAATTCGTAGGCGGAAGAATCATCTTAATTGCTACGTTATGCCATCTCATTAATTCATCATGTACGTTAAAAAGAAATAAAGTTCATATAAATAGTGACTAAGACACAAATCTGAGAATGACGTCGTCCGTCGACGCTAGACAGAATACTTCCGTAAGGTAAAGCGTTTAAAATGATATTAAACATCGAGGAAATATTACATTCAATTTAAAGTAACATCTTCTTTAGAAGAAGAAGGCATCATGAAAACACGATCTACAAAAGTTTCATTGTGATCAAATCAAGGAAACTGGATCTGTCATTGAGCGAGGTGGGTGTCTTCTCTCAGAAAAAAATGTCGAGTACATCCCCGGCGCCACCAATGGGTCTAGACATTGGGTCGGAATCAGAAACTAGATCAAGCCATCTGATCTCGCGTTTGGATCAGGATTCGGAAGACGCGGAGAAACGCGATCGAGCGCGAAGGACGGAATGCAGCAACGCGGATAGCGACTGCGAGAGCGACACGAGCGAGGTATTGAGCGTTGGCAGTGAACCCACGCCAACCAGTGTGGTCGGGGTGCGTGTATGCGGAACTATAAGATACCATGACCAGGAATCCGCGAGCTCCGGTCGCGGTGAATTCCGCGACGAGGAGAACACGAGAACGTCGGAGACGCCGTCGCCAGCCAGCTCTACCAGCTGCAACGACCTGTATTACCAGCGCACATCTAGTAATCACGTGTCGGCGCCGAGTCCGCCCGGCTACAGTCAACCACCGTCATCTCCTACGGCGTCTTCCGTCAGATCCCCAGCTTCCTCCTCGGCCACCGCTTCGTCGCCAGGTCGGCCGGAGGCTATCCAAGAGGCTATCGTACCTAGATACCAGTCTGGTCAACATCTACTTTCCCGATACTCCTCCAGGGAATCTGAGATCTCCGATTATCCCACGCGGGTCCAGCACGGCATTGGTCACGAGATCATTTATCCTACCGTAGAGAGGTTACACCGCACACCCATAAGCGTACCTTTGGTAACTAGGCTCTCATTGTCACCGCCGTCGGCCATGACGGTCACCGGACTCCAGGCGACAACACCTGGCGTTCTCCATCCCGCCGCCTGTAGGGATCCACGGGAGACCGCCACTTTGATGCCGCATCACAGCCAGCATCTGCATCATCCCAACGCTCACACGCATCTACAACAGGGCTCGCAGGTGCAACATGTGCCGGCAAATTCGGTACACCAGCATAGACTCTCGGTCAGCAAGCTCCTACAACGGGATTCGGGAAGCCCGGCATCGCCAACCGGCACTAAGGAAGAGAACGGACGTACCTTGCCGGCCGCGAACGGCGTACCGAACAGTATCGGCAACAACGGCAACCATCACCACAACAATCACAACAATAATAACAATCTACAACATCAGGCGAGTCTGAAGTTCAGCATAGACAATATCCTGAAGGCGGACTTTGGCAGGAGAATCACGGATCCGATCTCCCTGAAAAAATCCCGACCGAAAAAAGTGTCCTCGAGGCCGATCGACCTGACGAAAGACTTCCTGGAATCGTCATCCGACGCGTCCGAGAGGAGCAGCTCGGAGACGACGACGACGACGACAACCAATGCATCCCCCACCGGCGTATCGACCGGAAATTCGACATCCAAAGCGACTGGATCGACCGCGACCGATCCTGGGAAGATGTTGTGGCCTGCGTGGGTCTATTGCACCAGATACTCGGATCGGCCTTCCTCTGGTGAGTTATCGATAGCATTATTTAATGCGATATTTTCGTGTATTGGGTTACGTAAAAGCGTGACAGTAATTCATTCGGCGAAGTGTTTTAGTTGATGAGAGTTATCTGAAAAAAAGTTGTTTATCAAGATGTGCTATACGTGATAAAATCTTTGGCAATCGCTCGTGTAACGCATCACGATGATCAAGCTTCAATTTATCACATCGGAAACGATGATTTACATCATTAAAATCATCATTTTACATCTCTTAAAAAGTCTACGAAAATACTTTGTATAGAATTTCATATTAATGGACGAATATAATAGCAAAAACGTATAATAATACGATTTATCAAGACACCTATAAAACGTAAATAGTAAGTCAAGTAAAATGGAATGATTGTTTGACCTATATAAGAATTCTCTCTCAACGATTTCACGAGAATAATAGCGTAATTTAATATTCGAAGATCATATTGTACAGAATACGCGCGTTTCAAAAATGACGAAACAAATTTTACGCATTCATTGTTGGAGTGTGAGATTGCCCAATACTCGTAGATAGAATCTCTCATTAGGAGTTAGTATATAATGGCTTTAAGTACACCGAATGTATATAAATTTCTTAGTCAGAGAAGAAATATTTAAGTACACTGGGAGAAGGAGAAAATGTTTCTTGCCATTGTGCGAGAGACCGTTTGTTATAAACGGCTGCAATTTACTACTGTCACGATTCCTGTATAATACACGCTCACATTCGCGGTTGCCACGATTTTTAAATAATAATTAATTAGTGAAACGTATGGCGCGCGCACACATACACGCACATGTTCGTTGCAACACTTGTACTGCTCTGATAGGTGAATGGTACAACTGTTTAAATATGTAAACAAATTTGGAGGAGAGCGCGAGTGGGAGAAGGAGAGACAGAGAGAGAGAAAGAGAGCGAATAATGTCATAATTTTTAGTGAAACACAATTTTTCAATTTTGTATATGTATAATATATGATTTAAGATTCTTTTATCGGTTTCATCACATTTAATTGTACATAGCGTATATTTGTCAACAAGATATATGTCTGTAACTTACTAGAAAAAGTAAAAATACACACAATCATGTGACACGTGGACGATTTGGTTGCCTGTTTACGCGAAACTCATTTTGAACCAGTCACTATGCATTACAGCACCTTAGATTATTGACTGGACAGTTAATTATCATCTGCAACTTCGAAAGAAGTATGTCGGTATTATCGCCGCGTTTTTGCACCTTCGTGCAGATAGATGGTCCTTTCAAGTGACACGGGAAAACGTGTAATTACTTTACTTCCCGGCCGAGTGCCGGCTTGATGAATGATAGAAAACGTTTCTTCGTGTCATTCATATCTGATATACGCTTATTGTCAGGAAACAATAGTTAAGCAGCCGGAGAAATAGCCGCTCTCTGCCTCATAAATCAAGCACGGCCATTTCTCATCTCGTATAACGCAAGTAACAATTTTCTAAGCGGATTCTCCAAGACTTGTGTTATTGTGCAAAAATTCGATCGATAAATTTATATAATTGAAATTCATTTATCTCTCTTTGCGATACAGTTTACATAGTCTACGCGTTATTACATTAACGTACAGGTGTTTAGATCTAAAAAAAGCCATATAAATTGGTATATACATTTATTTACACACACATGTACACATACTGCTAGAACGTGATTACAATTATGCAATAATATATTTATTTCTATATCTTATAATTAATATCCCGTACATGGTGACATCTTTTTAAGTGAAAACTGCTCACACGTTGCATCTCTTCATCTCGAGGAAACTTCATAATCGTAATGTATCGCCATTATGTCAGATCCGTTCATTATGCCAAACACCGTGACGAATAGATAAATGCTCTCGCCTGAAGAGATATTATTGGATCACCTTTTGCTGTTATGTCTTTACAACGCGTAATTCCGCGACAGGTAGATAGCACACACATACGTACAGTTGTTAAGACGACGACTATAAAATCTAATTACCGTAATTGCGCGTGTTACTCTCGTGTTGCGAAGCAGGTTCATTGATATCACGAGTATTTTTTTCGCGTGCGTTAATATCCAGCGATGTAATCGTGATAATTTCGACATATATTTCCGTCTAGAAAAAAAAAGAGAGATGAACGAATCTAATCGGCGATGAATTGCTACTTCAAATATTTTATGACTTTCGCGCTTATAGTAATTAAAATATGAGTGAAGCAAAGTTTCTCTTCCATTTATTGCTACTACTTTATTGTAGAATATAAATTAAGTACGATAAAGTATTATATTTCCTCGTTACGATTGTTAAAGACATTATACGCTGCAATTTTCCTGTAATAAAATGCAAAAATTTAAAAATTATTAGACACATCTTAGAAGCATTTTCTTATACAATAAATTGTGAAATGTTAGATGGCAGAAAAATTTAAATTATTAATTAATTTATACATAGTAAAATTTAAATGTTGCTGACTTGCGGTTTACACATAAGGAAATAAAAGTTGTTTATAAATCACAGATAATTAAAGATTTATCCAATAAAGTATAAATAAAAATAAGTAAAAAATTGTGCAAATAAAAAATTTGCATATTGCTTCCTTATAATTTTATTTTCTTCCCTTTATTATAAAAATATTTAGTTCGATATTTCAAAATTTGCGGATGTTAACTATATCCTTTTTTCAAAAATTCAAAATTTCATAAAAAAATGAACCTTTTCACCAACTCTTAACAAATTCAATACCAAAAACATTCTTCAATGATATTTTATTCATGCAAAAATATTTAGTCTGTGAATATCTCTGTGAAAGTTAGAATGTGTACAGACATTTATTGAAATATTCAAAATTTCATAAAAAATAAATCTTTTCATCAACTCTCATCAAATTCAATACCAATCAATCTTTAATGATACTCTATTCATATAAAAAAATTTAACTTAATATTTCAAAATTTGCGAAAGTTAGAGCAACCATGTCCTTTTTGTGCACATGCGAATATTTTGTAAAATTGACTTTTCGAATTTTTTTAGAACTTTCTGAACACATTAGCATCGAAATTTGAAAAAAAAAATTGTTTTTATGAAAATAAAAGTTCCTCTATGAGGAAGCAAAAGAGAACACGACTGTTACCACTGTAGAGGAAAATTGTATCGCGTAATCGTAACGTGGGAAAGTGTGCGACGGCGATCGATCAAGCGGCGCGTTTACTCTTATCGTTAATGCAAAAAAAAAAAAAAAAGGGGAACGAGGTCCGTGATAATAAAAGCCCGCGCTTCGGAATATTGCATAGTTAAATTCATAATATGTCAAATGGTCATCGTCGATCGGATTGACGATACGATCGAGCGCGAGGCGCATTAAAAGCCGATAGTATCGCGCGCTAAAATCCATTTACGGAAAGTTATGGCTAATTAGTTCCCTCGGTCGGGATGTGCAAGGCGCACGGGCCGATTTCCCGTTAACGAGGCTCGAATTGATGCCACATTGGGAAAGGACAAGCGCATTCATCAAGTGGGTGAGAATTTGAAAAATCTACGCGGAACGTTTTATATCGGGCCGATGGATGTATTGACGTACGAACTCATTAAACGATCTATTCCACTAATAGGAATGCAGTGACAGTCGAGGAATTGCCACGTAATTAACATTCGGTAAACATTCGATTCAATGATACATATTTTCCCACATAATTACATACAAATAATATTTATTTATAATTAAAAGAGTATGGAATATCTCGCAAATTATTGCGCGCGGTTTCGCGTTTAAAAATGATTCTATCTCGCCCTGAGAAGAAAGACTAGTGCCATTCGACGTTGTCTATCATTGTTAATTGGCGAATAGAATGGGCATTACGTAATTAAGGGAACAGCGGGCGATTGATTCGACAAAAAGCGGCGCACATTATATGGACATATCGAGTCTTAACGAAATGTTCGCGGCGAAATAAAGAGGCATTAATTCGCGGACCTGGTTCTCGTAGCTTCGTTCGCCCCTTCTCTCTCTCTCTCTCTCTCTCTTTTTCTCATAGCCGATCGATCGAATAGGACGGCTGATATATATGTACATATGTTATACAATTGGCATACGTACAGATACGGGCGTGCTTGCTCCGTATCGGGCGGTCTCGCGGGATCCATCGATCTCTTGTTAGGGCTGAATCGAACAACCAAGTCTAGAACTACGCGTGGATCGTGCACGATGGCCCTGGAGGCAGTTACAAAATCTATGAATGACTTCCGTTCGTTCCAGATATCGTAAAGTGTATTTTCAGATAAAATTGCGCCGTTTTCGTTTTATACATCCTTCTAACATACTTGTCGCGTGCAACAAATGACGCTGTTATCTATTTATATGTCTTAGATGGCAGGTAGTATCAAATCATGTACTTGATACGAGGACGATATCCATATCAGAAAAATCCCATTCTATTAGTTTCAAAAAATACCGCTAAATATATTCATCGACGTTCGTCTTGTTTGTAAATTTAGCAATATTCCACGTTTAATTCGAAGTTATAACAATAATTATTAAAAACATAATAATTTAAAAAAAAAGAAAATAATTATTTGCTCGGCTATTGTACCTAAAATTAAAAATTATTATAACCCGTGTACATATAATATTTAACGTGATGAGATAAATATCAAATATAACATTTAGAAAAAAAAATAAAAATTTAAACTCACACATATTGTGTATGACAAGATATACATAAAAATATTTATTAATTAACTTATAAAATTAAAAAAAAATCTTACTTTCTTTCTCTCGGTTTAAAGAAGTTTGTGCAATAAAAGAAATGTATCTATATCACTGGTGAACACGAAAACTTGTGATCAAGTCGACATTATCATTAGAGATAAACATCTGTCAGTTTTGAGTCTGTTAATTATGTAACAACCGCGGGGCAGCTTCTGTTCCATTGGCAAGAGAAATGACGAAAAAGCAATGGCTCGAAGGCATCAAAAACGAGACTTACGTTCATTTCATCATCCGAATGAAATCCCGCTTAATGATCTATTAATGACTTTGGTAATTATCATTCTTGTCCGCGATATTACCGCGTCTGCGGTTCATCTCGCGGATTACATTTTTTCTCGCAAATATATAAGAAATTAGATCTTGGCTGACAGAAGCGGACGATAGGAAAGTATTTAAGGGTATTGTTTAATATGTGATTTATAAAAAATTCTTTATTTAAATTTCTATCGATATGGATATAAAGCCGCGAATAATGACGTAATAAATATGTGGCAGAACGAGATTATTAATGACAGCTTTTGAGTCTTCGTGCACCAATTAGAGTCAAATACACAATTAAGAATATGCGACAAGCAGATCAATTTTGATAATACACTGTGTATGTGTGATAGAAAGAAGACAATCAGTATAACTCACCGATAATAAAATTCACAAATTATTATTGTATATATCTCGAACAAGACTAAATGGATTTCAAGAACAAATCGTTTATCTCTCTTTTTACTCGAATAATTTTATCATTTTAATACGAAAAGCTTAAATTTTATTTAAAACGTCAATAGCCTCATTTGAAACTTACAACTTTTTTAACATATTTTTCTTTTTCTTAGAAATATCGAACAGCTGATGTTTGCATGTCGCTGTCTCGCTTTTTTAACATTTACGATTATCATCGATACCCCTTATCACCATAGAATTAATAGCTAACAAAGTAAATATTAATCAATTGTTCCGATATATCGTTATGGAGAAGAATCATTTCGACGCTTAAATTTGTATATATATGTACAGGGCCTAAAAATTTTGACACACCCAAAGTGTGAAGGTAGATTGAACGAAACTGAGTCGAAAAGTCCTATATCATTTTGCAAAATTCGAAGGTATCATCTAAGCAAGAGGTGACAGCGTGACGCCACCTCTCGCTTAGATGATGCTTTTGTTACTAAGAGACGTACACAAGTAATCCGCTCATTAGCTCACATATTTTAATAACGCAAAAACTATCGCAAATTTTGCAAAATGGTACAGGACTTTTCCACCCACTTTTTCGCCCAGTCTATCTTCACACTTCGGGTGTATCAAAATTTTTAGGACACCCTGTATATATATGTACCGCGATTAGCAGCCCGCATTAGTAGATGGCGGGCGATCCATTTACTAGCCCCGGGAATGCCTTCCCTTGCCTTCAAATATCCACTGACTTATGGGTGTAACTTGGCACGAATTGGGCATTTACACGGTCGACGCTGGGAAGCAGCCTCCTCTGGACCCACCATGCTCATTCGTTGATGGGAGATCAAGTAGGATCTCTCTCCGATACGGAATGCGTGCGAATTTAATTAATTAAATAAAAAAAATATACGAGGATCAATCGTATCGAAAGACATTTGTATATTTGTATTGATATCACAGTTTAGCTTGCTAACGTGAAAATTATTATAGTGATTGAAAATAATTTACGGTAGCTGTATAAAGAGACATGCATTATTGGTAATCTTTCATGGATTTCAAAGCATTTGATTAACCGTATTCATCGATCCTCACGGTAATAAATTAGCAGTTAATAAATAATTAAAAGGCCATGTGTCGATGAGGAGAATGATGAGTGTATCAAAGCCGATAACGGTATCAAAGCCAATACATTATCGAGATGCAGTGTCGATAGAACGAAGCATTAAAGAGACGCGTCGCTCAAGTGTCTTTAATTAGAAATTGTTTACGCCAGATGTGTATAGCTTCGCGTTACTACACACCGAGATAATCTCTGATAGTTAATAAACTGCAGAAAGAACATACATCGAGTTCGCTAATGAGCCTCCGGATTGACAGACAGGTGGTCCATAGGTATAATGCGAGGCACACGCGGCCGATTACGTGTTTAGAAATTGAGTTCGCCGCTAATCGGTATCTAGGGAGGCATCAAGAGTCTATCAGTGAAAGGAAATCGGCAAAACGCACACTCATCATAAGATCTGATTTCGGTCTATGAACAATATATATGTGGGACTATAGATATAAATAGAAAAAAACCTCGTTTTTTTTAGATATTTAGTATATCTTTATATTTTAATTATTGCAAATTGATTTTTTATTATTTTTAACTTTCTAGATGATAGATTTGAATTTTATTTTAAATATAGCTTGCATTCAAATTGGCTATATAGTATATGCAACTACTATTTCTAATTAATAAAAATTGTTATAATGTATGTAATGAAAATTATTCGCATCATATCAAGTTTGATGTAATTTATTGCAAAAGTCTCATTAATCCATTAAAATTATTTTCAAAAAAAATAAATTAAAAATATAAAGACTTTAGTTTTTTAATTATATTAACAAAAAAAATAATATTATATTAAAAAAAATATATTTTTCAATAAAAAAGAACACGTTTTTTTAAATTGTTTTTTTAATTGTTTTTTTATTTAAAAAAAAAATTGGTTTTTTTACATCTCTCCCATATATTATTAAGAATTATTTATTTAAGTATTTCTGACTAAAATATTTAATTTTACAATTGATGTTAATTTTCAAAATAACTCAAAAATTTTTTAGCTGATTAAAAAAATTCTTTATTTTTACTTACGCATACTTGAGTCGTATGCGAAGCGATGATTCATTTCTTCCGTCTTTATTCCATCGTAGATAGTATTTCAAAGTATTGAACGGATAAACATTCTGAATAGAGCACAAGTATTAATCAGCTGTTAAAACGTCTTTCACATTGTGCAGAATCAGTTTCGCCAGCAATCATCCGAATTAGAGATAGACCTCTTTGTCATTATCGAAGAACAAACGAGAGATTCTTTTTCGGTCAACTTTGTTCCCCTCAATGCGGTCTCGTCAATCACGATGTCATCCGCAAGATTTACACGCGTAGCAATAACACAGCGCGAGCGTAGGTGTCTCGCGGGAGGAAGCTGTTTGTCGTACGCCTTTATAAACGGAAATTATACTCGCGCCTCGTGACATCAATCACGAATTCTTATAACCGTTTTATACGCGTAAGGACCCGATGCGTGACACGTGTAGTAAATTCGTGGAAGCTCTATTTGAGAGTGACTCGTTCAAAGAATCGTGTTGGTCACCAATGGTCACCGCGTTATTTACGATCGCGTCATTAAATCAAGGAATAAATCTCATCTCCGCTATATACATTGATCTCGATGATTATTCTGTCTCTGTTAATCAATCTAAGAACAATAACAATGTCTGTATAAAACAAGTTTTATATTCTTCACCAAGACATTGTGTGATTTACAGTATCGACAAAAAATACGTGCTAACCACAACTCATAAAACGAAACTTTAGATGACAAAATAAGATTCTCTGCTTGTTATTAAATTTTTTCGAAATCCATATAGAGTCTTGAAGACAGTATTTTCATCCTTCGCGATGAACGACTGCAAGCGTAAAGGAAGGAAACACTGTCTTCAAGATTGGTAGATTGTACCTTCTGGAGGACATCAATCATTTCTCTGACACAGAAACTGACATCGAAACGGTCCTGAATGCACGCGGGAATAACGGACGTGCTTTAAATGATCGTTGTCGTCAACAATGGCAGCGTAAATTTACGCTTGATACTCAACGACAGCGTGGACGTGACGATTGGAGCCCCAATAAAAGTTGTTAATTCGAAAAGTTTGCTTTCTAAAGCGTTTTCAAGCGCCCGAGTATCAATACACTTCTATTCACGACATATATCTAATGCTTAGGTAACCTTTCTGGTAACAGCATTGATGGTTTTCGTAGCCGTTCGAACAGAATATACGTCAATCTCTTCAGGGCGAATAATTCACGAGAGGAGAAAGTGCTTAGAGCACGAAAGTGGACCTGTCGTCACTCCAAGACATAATGATCGCGTATTTACTCTCCTACCTGGACGCAGCTAAGCTTCAGTTCGCTCAGTCACGTAAGTCCCGAATATGTCACAACGACTTACATTATAATACGCTCTCTTACATCGGGCAGCGATGGTTTTACATGTACGAGACATGTTCCCCCATTTACTTTCTTTATATAAAATGAAAATTGTGCCCATTTAGCTACGTGTACGAGTAGCACGTATTAGGAACCATAAGAAACTTGACCAGTCAGTTACCGAATAAGGACAATATTCGACACATATATTTCACACAGTTAAGATCCAGTTTCGTTCTCCAATTTTTAATAATTTATCTCTTCAAAAATTTCTTGACTCATTTAAATCTTTTGCACTAACTCGTATAGGTAACTTCAAATAAATTTATGTGTGTGACTGGAACTTCTAAAAGTATCTTCCTGTTAATAGCCAATTATAATTACACTTGTCATTAAACACACAAAATATATTTATATAAAGAATACAGAGATAGAGCAGCATCTTATCATCCTGAAACAAGTGTCGATTGGCGATCTTACGTAGCCAGGCATGAAAAACTGTTGACCATTTAGAACACGTCAATCACGCATCACGGTCCCTCGCGAGAGATACAGGGAAGCGTGCAAATGCGGGCCGGAAGTGGTCCTGTCGTCGACAACAACGATGTGATGAACGCGTCTTCGCCTCTGCCATACATACGCAATAGCCGGGTCCGAGATTGTGAGTGTATCCCGTTGTGTGTGTTGAAAAGAGAGGACTTACACGCGTACGTGGGTGGGCCGTTGTCGCCTCGTGTCCGGGATTCTTCGAGCACGCGGTATTCCCGCCGCGACGACACGTGGCATCGTTGAGAGATTCGGTAAATTATTAGCAAGGCAACACACAGAGAAAAGCTATAGTTTTCTCTCTGTCCCCTGGCCTGATTGCTTCCTTTGCGCGCGTGACGACTGTATTAGGGAATATGCGTTGCTAATTGTACATTTTTTTAGATGAAGATCAAGAGAGACGGCCACTTTCGCGTACGGTATTTCCGCATTATTAGAGAGATAATCAGATTTATTTATAGTCGTCTAAAGTCAAATGCCCACAATCTGTAATATATGTTTATATAATTATTTGACAACGTGCAAAATATATAGATACATTATGAGTACAAGAATATCTTCAAGAATTTCTTCATTGATAACGAAACGATATTGATTTTCGTGAAGGCAATTTTAATTTTCTGTAAAATAGTTTGAAAGAGTAGATATATCAGAGATGATTCCATTAGAAACTTGTCATAAATAAATTCTTAACAACGACTTTCAAACGAACGAGCTAGGGAAGAAGATAAAAAGAAAACAAGCAGGTATTCGAGACATCGTTATTCTCTTAATTGAAGTTATCACATGAACTGCCATTCGCTTCGAAGATATCTATATTTCGTTCATCGATAATGCGATTAAAAAAAAAAAAAGGATCGTAGTAGTGGTAATGGATGACATCATTACGACGAAGGGTAGAATGGTATTTATGGAAGGCAGAAGGTAACCGGTCGGGCGACTTTCGTGGAAGACGAGCGAAGTCAAAAATGCCGGATCGCGTCGCGGATCGTACGATTGGCCGATTCATTTGCGTGCGTTACAAAGTGTTGCGTGATTCATTGTTAACGAGACTGAGGAAATTATTAGCGAAAGTAGATACGTAGGATATAACTCGTGCGGCTTTTTGGCGCACTTTGTTCTTTTTTCTTTTTTTTTTCGCACGCGAGCGATGTGCAACGGGGGATACCATCGAGAAAAGTACGCGTTTCGTGTAACGACAGTTTCTTCATTATTCAACTAGTGTGGATGCAATCGTGCATTATGGCAATTAACGCCGAACCTTCAATTATTACAAATTGGCAATAAAAATTCTTGCCTCCCTTAATGTCTCTCTATTCGTTTACTATTTACCCACGAGTGACATTTGCTCGTAGCGTGACCAATTGCCTTTCAACGACTGTTCCAGTCGTATCACATGGTACGCGCGTACACACATTTTGTAGAAGAAAATATAGTAGGGATTGAGTCTCTCTCTCTCGAGTATTGCAATTTAAACTACGCAATGCACACAATGTACACGCATAACATTTTGCACGCCGTATAAGTAGGACGAACAAATGGACTCTATACTTATGAAAGCCATATTCCTTTCTAAAAACGATCAATATATTGAAAAAAAAAATATATACATATAAATATAAATGTATTTAAAAAAAAAATTACAAATTGTGATCCTGTCACGTGAAAATTTGACTTACCAATTTTCCGACTTCTTTTTAAGATTGCTCGTTCAATTGTGAAAATTTAATAAACTTTATTTCATAACATATCCTAAGACGGACGGAGGAGGTGAAGGGGAGAGAAATTTCGCGTCAACAATAAACAATTTATGCGACATTATAGAAAATCATTCAGCCTCGCTCTTCTGCGAACAGGTGCTCGACCGTACAGGAAGAAATGGTTAGTTCGAGTAGCCGGAATTCGAGCAAGCGTCCCGCAAGCGGCACGCAAGGGAACACTTCCTTTCGTCAATTATCAGAGGCATACCATCGCGCGAAATTGCAGCCGGACGCGAAAAATGCAGCGCGCGTCGCAAGAAGAAGCGCTCGCTTGCATCATCGCGACTAAAACTCTGCGCGCATTTCACGTGTCGCCGACAGCGCGACAAGATCGGCGCGCGCAATGACGGATGACGTAGTACTGCGAAACGAAGGGAGACGGAAACGTTAATCGGTATAGGAAAGCCGCGCAAACCGGTCGAACGGCTTCGCGGAAGGCGCAACGAAAAAGGCCGCTGGCGAGATCAAAAATATCCCGATCGCGGGCTGATCATGCGCGATCGTTAGCCGGTAGTCAGGTGAAAATTTGTTGCCCGAGTATTATCACGCAACGATATAAGTACACGTACGTATACTCGCGCGCGCGCGCGCGCGTGTGTGTATGTGTGTGTGTGTGTGTCGAGGAGAGAGATACGGACGGGCCCACCCACACTACTCCGGCCCGAAAAACCGGCCGCTGTTCCTTCCGTACGACTATAATTTATCGCGGAGTGACTGACTGGTCGTTAGAACGAGGGAGCGATAAGAGAACATCCGAGAGAGAAAAGGAGAAATTATGAATGTACGTGCGTGTACGTGTGTGATCGACCCGTCCGTCGTTTGAGCGATTAGGATGGCATCCTCCTGCGTTTCTTTGTGGATCTCGCTCTCGAGAAACTTGCTTACGTCGTTAGCGAGGTATCGTTACGTCATTTCGCTCGAGCTCCCACTAATATCGAGATATTTTGCACGGTACGGTAATGGAATTCTTTTGAATAAAAATACTTTATAGTGATTTAAATTCAAAACGCTTATAGAAACTTTACTATCTCTCTTATACATTTATATTTTATGAAATAATTATTTTTATTGAATATTATCTTGAATTAAATCGTATAGATTAACTGCTAATTTATAATGTAAACTCATTGTCTTCAAAAAAAAAAAAAAAAAGAAAGAAAAAATATATGATTGAAATAAAGTAATATAAAATTATAGAAAATAATATTATATTATTATATAATATTATAAAATATTATACTATATAATTTATTATATAATAATTATGTAAAATAAAATTAATATAAAATATTATAAAATATAAAATTATCATGAATAATGTATATGCATTCGTAGCATGAAAATATTTATACCGTTACGTCTTATGATTGAAAAATGAGAAAGAGAGAGATACAAATAATATTACGTGTGCGTGTAATTTTAACTTTTTTTTTTTTTTTTTTTATTGGAATATTAATATTTTTTGTAAAAAGAAACACCATTTTGCATTTATCATGGGTTCGTGGCAAAGTACAATCAACTCTATGCGCTGCGGTGTGTACGTTATCTGATTGAAGTTTCTTTATAGTTAATTACTTTGTCATACTGTTAAGTACCTTTTAATTCCCAGCTCATTCCCGATGTCTGCCTTTCAATCGGCAAGGCCGTGTTTCAATTATACTTTCCCAGCGCGCATTGAGATATTAAATGAAATCCATAAATTCATGGACGCGTCTCGATTAATCACGGTTGCATGAGCTGCGTGAAAGGTAATTGCAAGCCGCAACTGAATACGCGCCGGTATAAACGCACGATTATTCCATCGATTATATCTAATCTGAATTATCTAAACACATTACCGGGCTTTGCACAATCGTGGAACCCATTATAACGCAGTCGTCCTAAGTTACGAGACTCGCGGAGCTTCCTGGGGCATGCAGACGGGAAGAAATTCGTACAAGCTTTCTGACCAAAATTAACGACCATGAGGGTCGCGCGAAAATAGAAAATGGCCGAGTATTCGTTGACGATTCGTTAATCTTTGAGAGGGTGTTTAGTGCGAGACTGTCATCCGAATCGGAACGCCACTACGCGTAAGAGAAGCACGCCGGCTTTTCTAAGCGACGCCAATCTCCACACGCAATTCTCATCGCGCCACGGCGCGACTAGTAATTTTACGAACCTACGAAAATAATCCTCCTCGATCCGGGACAATAAAATTCACTCGAGCGAAACACGTCATTTTACAAGCCGATACCTCTCGGGGCAGTTTCGATCCGAGAGCGGCCGTGTTTACCATAAAATCCAATAAGCTTAAGTGTGTTCAACGCGAAAATAAGATAAACCCTCGATCTGAGTAGACACCCTCTTGATACATCAAGGGCGCCATCGTCGGGTAGACCCACCCTAGTATAGTGGCCCCTCCACTAAAATCCCCAGCAATCACCCTTCAGCATTGTGAGCCCTCTAATATTAATTACCGATTCGTCCTCGTTCTCTACGAAGTAACGGCGATGAACCTACGAGTCATTTGTTCGCGAGAGATGGAGAAAGGAAGAGAGAATGAGAGAGAGAAAAGAAAAAAAAAAGAGAGAGTAGCTACACGATCGAGCTGGGAACGTTTAACGGATATCTGACGAGTTCATTAATAACCTTTGGTAGGTAGGTGGATAGCTCTTCAGGTATTCGCGCACTTAATTGATTCTCTTACATAATTACCGTAAACTTCTTTCTCTCTCTCTTTCTCCGTGTTGCCCCTTCAGGCCTGTTCGATCACGTATCGTCCACCCGCAGTTCTACGACTTCGCTACTTTTTGCGTTCGTGCCTCTCGTTACCTCTTTCCAGACTCTGCATCGCGAGAGAGATACGTTTACGACTTTGAACCTGATACTTGCACACACGGGAGATGTGTTGGAACGTGGAGAGGCATAAGAAATCAGAGATTATCTGATTCGTTCGAGTATCGAAGTAGCGTTTTGCGTGAACAAGCTGCTTTAAGGGTCAAAAGTAAGATGATATCGTGTTAATAATAATTTTCTTATTCTAATTGTTGGTCTGTCTAATTTTGCATGACAAAATTGTTGTGTATATATCGTCCTGGATTTATTAAAGATATTATATAGAAACAACGATGAATGTGAGAATTCGAGATAAAAGTATTTGCTTCAGTGCCTTTGAAGACAGAAATGAGACATGTGATGTGGAAAGAAAGATTCTACTAAAAAAAAGAAACCTCATAAAGGTAAGAGAATGCCAAGTCCATAAAAAATATGCCAACTTGTATATAACAGAAAAAGGTTAAAAAAATATTTGTTCCTTAAAAAACTTATAATGAAAATTTTCTCCTAAAAAGTACCTTTAAAAAAATTAAAAATACAAACTAAACATGAAATCAATAATTAATTTTCCTTTAAAAAATAATTTTCTCATAAAAAATAAAACACCAAACCACATTATTTTCCTCGAAAAAAATAGAAAATCAAAATTAAATCCGAAATAATAAAAAAAATTTGGTTTCCAAAATAAATTCAATCCTGTAAAAAATAAAATAATAAAAACTAATTTATTAAAGACAGATGGAAACAACGCTAAATACGACAATTTTCAAAAATATGCCTGCTTCAGTATTTTTGAACGCAGAAATGTATACAATATAAATCAACTGTACAAATACTATGCGATGGGGTTATCCTACATAAAAGCGGGTAGGAGACACGTGGTGTGAAAAAAAAGACTTTGTTCACCCTCGTGATGATTATGCCTGGAATTCCCTCGATCGACGTTGTGAAGCGCGATATTGTCGAAGGGCTGCTTTAATGAATTTATAGAGACTCGGAGGGAACTTCCCCATAGAACATCCCAAAAATTTGTCAGCCTATAAAAATATACGGTACATATATAGTTTCGAAAGGATCAACATCTCGCGAGTAAAAATGATATAACAAGAAAAAGCGCGAATATTATATGTTAAGTTCGTGATTAATATTTCATAAAACGAGAACAAACAGAGTAAAATATGTCGTAATAGTTAAAAGCCATCGATACAGTCTGTAAGACAATTACCTTATCGCAAAAGTAACTTAACAATCTCGGAGAAAACAAGTTATGCATAATTCTGGGATCGCGTGCCTTCATCGTCGACGTGCGATACGAGTAGCAAAGCAATCTTAAAAATTCACGTAATACTAACGGTCGCAAAGTATAACGTTTCTCGTAACATTGTTAACAAATGTTTTAGTCTCACCCGAGGAAACGTGCGTCCGGTTAGTCACACGACATATTTTCGAGGATGCATTATCTGCTACGAAAATGTGTGTAGGTCGGCAACGCGGTAAATAAAGAATTTATCCGCCTGCTATAACCCGGTTAGAGGTAGACGAGAGTAAAGTGCAGGTCGATGATCGACCTTTCAACGAAGTAGTTGCGGTTGTATCCTCTCCACACTCACTGCTTATGGATATAAATATATCGACTCGTCTTTACGTAATCGCGGCTACACTCGCATGATTACTCCGAAGAGTCCGAAATTTACGATCCTCCGATAATAGTCGGGCCGAGAGAACACGTATCTGTACGTCACACGCTTGTGTCATTACGTTCATCCACTGTGGAAATAGCCACGTTGGCCGATGTACTTTACGATGATCGCGCCCGTAGTAAAGCACAATAAAGCACGATTTGCCTACCTTACGTAGGAGTTAAATTCTCGCAATTTGCATTACGCCGTTCTACTTTGAATTCAAGCACGTTCGTGAATATTTCTCTCCGTCTCATAAATTAACATATTATTAATTAAAATCATTGAAAGCAGAACTGATTATTCACTTTACGATTATTTGTTTTTAAATAAGTGCCTTTACATATTTAAAAAATATATAAAAATGCGATATATAAGACCAAAATTAATTTTTTCACGCCTTAAGGATGTATTGCAGATATAATCGTAATAAAAAGTAGCTGAAATTCGTTATTGATGAATATATGTATATCTTTTATGTAGTTTAAGTATGAGAAATTGCGTGGAATATTACAATTTAATCATAGCTACAATTTAGACATGTATTTTTGAATTTCTGTTGCCTTATTACTGAGAATTTTGTGAATCAAAATGATTAACTTTTAGCAATGACGATACCTCAACAAAATTCAACTTGACAACACGAAATTTCATTTATAAAAATAAAAGAATTTACTGAATATCAGAATAAAAACAGAATAAAAATAATTAATAATCACAAAATATACTAAAAAGATTTTCAATTATTTAATTGATAAATATTTAATAATTTGTCATTTCTCTGGCGAGCGTAAAATATGACAACATTGTAATTTTTCATAAGTTGGCCAGATTGCGCACTCTATACATGAGGCCTACTGGAATGTACGCATGCATAGGTTATATCATATTTTTCTGCGTGTGCCTTAGAGGTTAGTTGTGTTTTTCCGCAATAAGCAAACTAAATGGACGTTATCGTTGGAATGGAAAAATAGTGACCAAAAGTGTGAAGCGACTTTTCCAGCAAAAAGTTCTCAGCTGAGTACGATGTTGCCATATTTTCACAGTGAATTTTGCGTTATATCGGATGATATAACCAATTTCATCAAATTATGTTTAATATTGTTAAATATTTAATCAAATATTTCCTCTCTCTCTCTCTCTCTCTCTCTCTCTCTCTCTATATA
>JBCEZV010000019.1:1475939-1495926 GCA_039654365.1 Cataglyphis livida
TAACCAATTTCATCAAATTATGTTTAATATCTTAAATATTTAATCAAATATTTCCTCTATATATATATATAAATATAAATTACACTTCTGCAAATTTTAAACAAATTTTGAATATTATTTCCATCTTTTTTGGCCATTTGAATCGATGTGGTCACTCATTTTCTATAAGATCACGACTTAATTCACTGCAAATTAAAATCCTCATAACTTTTGATCGCTTCAGTGAATCGACTCAGAATTTTTTTATAAGTTTCCGAACATATGTAAGAACATTCTGTACAATTTTGGTTAAATTCCTAATATTTCAAAAATAGGTACAAAACATCCTTAAGCATTACATAATTTAATTTTGCACGAGAAATGTCAATTGTTTTACGAGTAAACGAATCGTATCGCGCTCTTGTTTCCGATGAAATATCATTATCACTTTTATTCTTTTGTATATTGCAACTTTTTCTCACCGATGATAATGGCTACATGCCATGTCCAATTAAATTTTCCGCGAGGGATTACATTATTCGCAATAAGTTTCTTACAGGCACGTTAAGTGTCGCTCAGGATTCGGTTAATTACATCAGGTTTGAAACCTCGCATTATCTGTCCCCTTCTCCCCCCACTCCCCCCTTTACTCACGCGTCGCTGTGTTGCATATTTTTTTTTTCGAAGAATAAATGGAGCAGGACTCGAATTAATTTGTCACGCGGATAACAACAATCTTCTCACATTTCATGATAATATTACCGTTACGAAGGTGAATGAAGGCAGAAGACCGCCACTTCAAGAACGCGTCCGTCGCGCCTTTCTTCCTTCTATCGCATTTTTTCGACGTGACGAATATGCCACTTTTTTCGACACTTAATATCCTGTGGATTTATATCTCGTGCGTTCTTCCACTTCAAGGTAATTTACAGTCTCTCTAGAATATGAATCTTTTCGAATCACGTTTCATCACTCTGAGTACCATTATAAGCACGCTCTGGAAAGTACAAAAAAAAAAATTGAATTTTTCTTTTTTACGAGTCGGGCGATTCGAGCGACCGGCTAATCGCAGAAGATTTCTTTTAAATCGCGAGTAATGCGACAACTTACCAGTTGCGTAATTCCTCGATGTTGAATATAAATTGGGTGGATATCGGGAAAGACGGGGCGCATACACGGTTATACACACGGTGCTCGGCAAGAGCAGAGAGATTAGTAAATCCATATTATTAGCTTTAATGAGCCGAGACGCCGACCGCCTCCTTGCCCACGGCGAGATCCCGGCAAGGTGTGTGGCGAAAGTCGACTGCAGGGTGGCCTGTGTCCGGACTCTGAATACGTTCCTGAATACTATTAATCGATTGAGAGACGACGAACCGGACGGATATCCCGCGTGGTTTACCTATCGGTAGCAAGGTCAGCAACATTCTCCCGCATTTGTATAAAGATCGATCTGGCCGCTCCATTTTTTTACATCGCGCTTGCTTCGTACCTATTTTGTAGAGAGGGATCCGCAAAATGACTTGTAATTTACTGCACGAAATGACGCTTACTCGGGATATAATGATTAGCGTAGGACCCTTGCATCATCAAAAATCTCGCGCGAGTTGAAGGAATAATAATAAATTAATTATCCCGAAGCTGGGAATTCAATTATCCTTATTTTCAACTGTCTATCATTCATCTTCATCGCATCGGCAGTTTTCAAAACGTATGCACGTTCCGAGAACGCGTCAAGACAATCGATAAATCACACAGTATGTGTGTCTTGAGTAATCTAGTCGTAACTCTACTGTTTATTCCGGCGAAAAGAAGGCCGGAAGATTTTGTATTTCAAAACACAGGTACAACTTTGAGAAAGCAAGAGCGCAATTGCAATTAATGACCTCCGACTGACTAAATTATATCAAAGACTTCCTTTTTTATCGAAGCATCACTTTGTTGCTTATTTCCCAGTTCAGATAGATGACTCAGGCAGAGATCCACGTTTTTGTGACAGCGTGGCAGCATGGGTGGCAAAGTTACATTAATTGATCCGGTAAGAAAATTATACGATGTTTCCGTCGCCTTTCAATGTAACAGAAGAATGAACGGATGGAAGCGAACGAGGAAGAGGAAAAGAGAGACAGAGGAAGAGAAAGAGAGAAAGATGCGCGAACGAAGAGTCCGCTTGATCGTAGTCTATGATTATGTTCTTGACTTTCGCGGTCAAGCCTCTTCATCCGCGCTTCTACGGTTCTCTCTATGGTGTTCCTTCCACGCCGCTTCGTGTGTGCCGCCTATTTATAGAGGCTTATTACTTTATTGCAACCGGACTTTCTGAATGCATTCCGCCCACGCAGTAGTCCGAGCAGTGGCGATCTTTTTTTTTTTTTTTTTTTTTTATTTTCAAGTCGAAACCGCTGCGCGGGTCAGTGCTGCCGTAATTGTTGCAGCTGCAGCTGGCGAAATTTTCGCGCGAGCACCGAAACAGAAGCCGTGAAACATTACAGTTAGGGTATATCCTTGCGATCGAAATATATACCAATGTTCCTACATCATAACATATTAAATAAAATATCAAATAAAAAAAGAAAAAAAATTTTTTTTGAATTAGGGCTTCTTGACTGGCAACTTTAAAGAAATATATTTGTGCGAATGGCGAATTCATTCATGAAACGCTAACAATATCGTAATAAAAGGAAATAATTAATATGTATGCTAAAAAAATATGTAATTATTCAACATTTCTGATTCTTTGAAACTTCGAAGATTGAAGTATCGAAGTTTCAAAGCTTCGAAGCTTTTAATACTATAAAGCTTTGAATCTTTGAATCTTTAAAGCTTCAAATATCGAAGCAAATCATCAGTCCTATTTTGAATCGTCTTATTCAAAACCATTTTTGTATTAAAATATCATGTTTTTCTTTCTATCCATAAAAACTTATTTTTTTCTAAGAAATTTTGACTGGATGTTTCGAGAATACGAAAGTCAAATTGAATGGCATCGAACGGAACAATGTACCACGTCACTTATGTATCACAATTAGTTGCGACAGAGACAGGTGAGACACAAAGTCACGCCTCTTTGATGTACACGTGGAACCGGCTTAATATCTCTCGACTTCTCTCTTCTTTTTCTTCCTTCCTTTCGTCTGTATTTATCAGTCGATCATCCTGCTTGCGAATGGTAAATCTTCATCGACATCAAGTGTCGAACTTACTTGCTCGTTTATAGAATTCATTCGTTTCTCATCAAGCTTACGAGATAAATATTCTCAAGCATTTTTACATCACTCCACTCGTTACAATCATATATAATCCACAAAGAGACTAAACAATATATCGTGTCAGATGTAAATGAAATATGTATGAGTATTTAATTTCAGATATAGCGCTTTTAGTAAGAACATTTAAATTCATCATAACATAATTTTTACTAGTGGAAAATATTTCTCATATGTCTGATACAAACATCAAATTTATGAACGTGTAATAAAACGCGAACATCGACAGAAATTTATAGATCTTATCAGATGAACGCCGCGTAATCCGTAATCTATCATTCGAGTATCTTATGATTATCCTGCTGTCGAAGGGCAGTAATTTTAACACATGATACAAGCCCCCGTATGAATATACGGTATATTATTAATCATTCAAAGCGGCCTACACTTTTCGCGAACAAGTACATTCAGCTGAATAAAATTACATACAGTGTAGTACTTCGAAAATTCATGTAGCGGTTTAATTAAATGAGGAGAGGCATCCAGAAAATGATAGAAAATACTGAACAGTACACAGTAAACCGCAAAATTCGAAAAGAAAAAAACATGAATATAATTTATAATTTCTGAGTAAATGCTTGTCCTTTTTAATTACTGTTTGCTCGTGCAATTGCTGTCAATGAATCATCCGAGCGAAAAGTTCTTCGCAGAAGGATCTATTTGTCGCATGATACATTGATGGAAAGCGAAACTTACAATTACGCTCCTCTCGTTTCTCGGCAGCAATAAAATGAGACGGTTTATTCATTGCTACAATAAGTCGCATAGCAATCACACGACTCATTGTAGCAATTATTGTACTGGCTTCCCAAAAAGTAAAACTACGCATACCGCGGCATGAAAGTATTCAATGAGATCCTAAAGAAATCCCGTTTCAAGAAAGTCTCCAATGACAAAGGCCACTTTACGGTCCACTTCTTCCACTCCGTAATGTAACGAGTCTTTGGAGTACATTTCTTCATGGCCGCGAATTGTGCTCTCCTTCTAACAACCAGATACGAAGATTCGTGCTCGATAATGGATTCTTTTTGGGCTCTATGACCTTATATAACTTGTTGTGCCAGATGAAGGCTCACCACCCGACATGTATGCGTATAATAGCTCGTTTTTTGTTCTCCTAAAACACGGTATGCCAATCGTGTGGCATTACGATCTCATCTTTCGGACTGCGTCCGAAATTCCGGACTCTTTCTAATAATAGGAATAGTCATAGAAATGAAGATATCTAAGATGACACGAGTGCAGTAATCGTTAATGATGATGATTGTCCAATAAAAAACGCAAATTAATAATAATGACAATTATAATTTTATCAAAATTATATACATGTATAACTTATATTCTTTATCCATAAATCTAACGATTTGTTTGGTCAAATAAATGGATAGACGAAAACGCATACATATATCTGAAATAATTTATTGAAAATTTAGACAAATAAAAAAGGAAGAGTTGAAGATAACGCACACATTAACATTCTTCCCTCTTTGTTGAAAATATTGAACAAGATATCTCCATGTCGTGCATACCGGAATAAGATGACGTGTGCACGCAATGGCCAACATGACGAGCGAGTACCCGCATCTCTGCGTTAATCGCGAGCGCAGGTACTCAATTACGAAACACGGGTATTTAAAGAGCTACCTTGATGCGCCAGAGGTAGTCTCGCGAGTGAGTCGTTCGCGAACGCGGATCTTTACGATTGACTCCTCGAGGAACGACTGCAAGGAAGGAAGACTTTCTTCCCCCCGGGTATGGTACTCCACCTAATCGCCAGATCCTTTATTGCTAGCGATTACTTTGGTTAAGTACCGGGATCATTGAGAAAATTGCGGGTCTGTTTGCACTGTCAGCCGATGGACTGGTTTTATTCGGTTAAACCGACGGACAGCCTATACTTGAACGAAGCACCGGGCGAAATCGCTTTATCAGCCTCGACCAAAGTGTATGAAATGTAGATTCGATGACGTTCTGCGAAAAGATATGCAATCTTTTCTTCTCGTGTACATCAAAGCATCGGGAAAAAAAAGAGAGCGATTTTTAAACATTAATAGCAGGATACGGCAATTTTTAAATTACACCTCAATTGTACATCGTTATTCTGAGAGTCATATTTATGAGAGTCATTATTATTCGTATTACTCTCTAACTCGGCATTTTAAAAATTAAATGCCACAGTTGATGACTCAATTTTGATTGGAGATCTAAACGCGTTAAATAGAGATCTTAGCACGTATGATTTTATTAATCGTCTCAAGAACGGACTTTACTGAGCTGAGAGTGACGCATGAGAATTGAAAGATTCGTCATTGGATCGACGTGCCGCGTTTTGTCGCAATTACATGCTTTTATCACTTCATATCCAATTAAAATAATTATCGATTGTGACGGAAATACATCGCGTGCCGAGATTGTGCGACTCTTTCTAATCGCCGATAGGATGATTGAGTCGGTATATCAGCTCGCATTTGACGACATAATCATCGAGAGAGATTAAAATGACGTTGGCAGGCTCAAAGTCCTCGCACGTCATCATTACGACTCGCGATATAAATAGTGGAATATTCACATATAAAACGACCGGTTGATTATGCCTGACTTTCGACCATGAGATGCAAAAAAAGAATGGATTGATTTTTTCCGTTACATCCATAACAACAATATGCTTTTTTTTCCATGTTCTCTCGTATTCGCGTCGTAATCGTCGTTTGATTATGATATAAATTGATCGACATCATAAAGCAAGCGGTTTAATGTACTTTGCACGACGACGTCAAACCGATCGTCACGCATGCGATTAAAGTTCTTCGTTACAGTAAACATATCATTCATCGTCCGCATCACACGGTGAATCGATCCTTAAACTTATGCTTGCGAAGGTGACAGGCGCGTATTTCGTCCATAAATCGAGCTGACAACGTGCTTTTAACAAAGAATCTACGCCCACGCGTATTCTCTGCGAAGAGAGATTTGATTGGAAGTATAAATCGCTATTCGTTAATGTCAATTTTTAGACTATTCAGATCGTGTAAGAAACAAACCATTATCGCTGTGATTCGATCACTGGAGGGAATTTTAATTTAGCTTGAAAATATGAGCAGGAACGAATCGATAGCACAGAGGTGAAAATTAATTCTGCCCTTCGCGAGCGCATATTATGCCCCGGGACGTCCAACAGCGATACACGCGGTTGCGATCTAACGGAGATGATAAGACTTCCTTAAAGACAATACGATAATTCGTGCGGCCATTTATCACGAAACTGAGTATTTAACGAGAACGATCTGATAATAAATGCAATTTTTAATCTGGATTTCCTTGAGGGTAGCCGGGGGGGCGGGATCACGAGTCGGAATTCACGACTTTGATCGAGAGCACGGGATGGGCCCGCGATCGCCCTGGCCTGGTATCGTACCTTAATGTACCGATCGATCAATCGATCCCTTTCCCTCGAGGAAACGAACAGCAGCACGAACATATGATAAAATGGCCTCTCGTTCGCCGTGTGCGTGCGCAAACAATTACATGACGTATATCTGCAATATCTGCAGGTAAATGTATCTTTAAACGGATTAGGCAAAAACTATTTTCCCTCTTGATTAATTATTTAATCGGAAGAACCTTTCTTAATTAAATAGCACGCCTGAATTAGTGACCAACTTCGTAGTTTTTATTATTTATGTAGCGATATCAAAGAATAATTAAAAAATTTGTATTTTGTTGTTAAAAGATATATGTTTAAATTTTTGTGTTAAATATTTAACGAATTTGTGTTAATTTAATATATTATTGTTGTGTTAATTAAACTCGAGTTAAATTATTAAAACAATTGAAAAAAGTGTAAAAATAACATGCGCACCTATTTTTAATTTTACACAATACATATGTTCTGTATTATTAATGACAGGATTTATCTTAAATTAAAATTTACAGAAAAGAATGTTGATTTTATTTTACTATAAGAGTAAGAATGAGACCGGGTCAGTAACATTTTTCCAAGTTAATTTTATCATTAAAAATATATTGATTTTACATAAATTTACTTCGAATTATTTTGAGGTTTGCATTTATTTTGTATAAAAATATTAATATGGATATAAATATTAATATAATATATTACTAATAATATATTACTATTAATATATTATTATTAATATAATATAATGTATTACTGTCACTATTAATATAATATAATATATTACTGTCACTATTTAATATTATGTTAAATTAATACAAAAACTTATGTGGACTGTTTGGGACATATCGGGATATCTGTTAAATTTAACACAAATGCAACTGTGTATCGCGTCTCGAATTTTTTCCTGCGAAATTTACCGAACATTTGCAAGCATTTGGCGGCGATTAAACGCGACCGAACAAAAGTCTCGCAACGCCACCGTCGTATAAAGTCACACTCCACTTAATTAATGAAGTCCGAAACAAGTTCGAAGCGGATGGGACATTGCGTCGCGCCGTTCGTTCGCCCGTCCGTCCGTCCGTCTGTCCGTGCATACATACATGCGTTTAGGAGGTCTAGTCCTTCCTTCCCCTCGCTGGTAAATACCGGAATTCAGCGTCCGCCAGATTGAGAGATATTCCAACCATCGCTCGCGCGCGCATGCGGAGGTGACGGTCAGTGCGCGCCCGTACGAGATCGGCGCTTGCGGAGTGTGCGAGACCTGTTTGAACGAAGTCTGATGGCGGAGAGGAAAGGGGTGACGGCGGCATGGTTTTTCTGGTGGGGAGCAGGCCGCTGCGTGCGGTCCCTTCTTCGACGGACCACCCAAGTAGACCGGCTTACGCCGCTCGCACACACGCACGTTCGCCACATACACGCGCGCACCTCTACACGAGATCCCGCGTCGTACACGCGGAGCGTTCTCTATACACCTACACACCTGCCGCGCAGCGTACTCGTCAGATGCGCGTGCATGCATACACACACATACACACACGCACGCGCGCGCGCGCGCGGATGCGTGTCTGAGGCTCGATCGAGGAATCGCACGGAAACGAACCGCGCGCGGTCATTTATGAATGAACCGAACGAGATGCATGTCTGTGTCTGCTGCCTGCATGATTCTGCCGCGGCGACGCCTTCGTCGAAGAACCGCGTCTGAGCGCATAGAGCTCGGTTTCTAACTTTCGCGTTTCAAACTTTGTTGCCTTGCCGCATGCGTTGCGTTCCGCGACGCGCCCGCCGGACCGGATCAAGGTAACCCCTAAAGGGCCCGACGTCGAGTGTCATATGGTTTATTGCGTGCTGTTGCGATGCGGAGAGCGAATTTTTCTTTTTTTTAACTGCTACGCATCGCTGGATTTGACGGGGTACCACGCGTTTCATTTTATTAATTCATTCGTACAATATGTCGCTATGACAACATACAATATTTATAAAATATTTATAATAATTATTTGAAATTTAAGATCCCAAAAATATTAATATTTATTAAAATATTTTTGTGATGATAAAAATTTATCATCAATATCAAAAATAAAATTATTGAGAAGTATTTACAAAATATTATTATAAATATTTATTGTTTGCTTGTCATAAATATTATATAAAATATTTAGTCTATATTTTATTTAATAATATATCGAATAAAGTTTTAATGGTTTTTTTTTTCTTTTAATATGTATAAAATATTTATATAATATTTCAAAAAAACTAACAGTAAAAAATATTTATGAATATTTATCATAAATATTGTGCGCTGTCTAAGTAAGAATTATGGGAAGTAATATTTTTACTTTTTTTTTATTCAAATTTCTAAAAACGTGTTATTTCATAACGCATAAAGTATGTTATGAAATAAGAAAATTAAAAAATTTTAAAAATTAAAAAGAGTTTAAATGATAAAATCAATAATAAATAAAAACCATTGGAATCCGGACACAATTGGTTCTTATTTCTTATGTGAAATAATTTAGAATGTGTACAAATATTAATATATATTAAATGTAACTTGAGATTAAATGCCCAATATTTTTTACGTCATCCAAAGTTGTCGATATAACACCATTCGTCCCAGTCTTTCGTAATAATCCCTCATCATTCTTTAGTCACTCGCGATTGAACGATAGCTCCCCATATAATGTCATCTGCGTGACTTTAAGAGAGAAATTATTGCTCATTGTCTTCTACAACCGCGGAGGTATCGCACTTTGTGCGCTTCCTTATTAGGGGAAACACATACAAATACGATCTTACTAATCCGATATTATCTAGCACGAAATTGTCAGTGCACTTTCGCTTCTTCTCTTTAAAAGGGAAGTCATCCGATGGCGAAACACAACATAGGATTCCTCTTTCAACTCTCCGGCTTTTCGGGAGGAAATGGAGCACTCGTTAGTAAATCAATGGCGCGTATTAACGGACGAATAGAATTACCTTCCGTCGCGCGGAATGACACGACGGGCCCTAACAGGTGTTACACGACTTTATTACGTTCCGAGACCTACGTACCTTGCCGGTAGCAATGCGATGCAGTTTACACCGACCACCTTTCAACCTTGGACGCTGGAGGTCGATGACGGAGCTCGGGAAAGCGAATCTTTTCGTAAAACGAGTGTGTATTATAAGCAAGATATTCAATACCGATAAGTTAGTTTTTAAATAATATTTCCGTCTAATATGAACTATTAAATATTTATCGAATGGTCACTTGTGTAGTGAATTATCGTGGAAAAAACAAAGTTATTATAGAGATTATCAATTCCCATAAGCGTTATCGGCTTACGGATTAATCCACATGCTTGCTCTTGTTATTTTGCGATCGAGGCAATGTACTTTAAATGCGATTCGTGATATTGACATTACATGTATCCAATCTGTACACTTATACATATAGGGAGAGAATTATAAATGCTGTTGATTTTAAATTCAATTACTGGTCTAGCCATAATTATGAGAACGTAATTCCCGTAAACGTAATGTAATAATTTTTTCGACATTAAGCAAATATTCATTTAGGTTATCCATATACATAAATGAATCTAATATATATTTCGCCTTAAATTAATTTTTAAAAGAGTCGTTAGAAATAAATGTCACATTTCGCTCGCATAAATCGCAATACCCTTACAAAGGAGAGGCGCGATCCTATTATCTCGAGACATAAATGTAACGTACGAGCACAAAAAGAAATATCGCGTAGCGCGAACCCGTGTGGCTAATTATAATTAAATGGGTCAAAGCCGATGGAAACGACTTTTCGCGAGATTGCAATCGAAATCAAGTGCAACGGTTGGACGGTGATGTATGGCGGTTGACTGACACAGATAAAAGAGCATAACAGTTTTCGCTTTATGCCACGGCTCATTATTGCAATTAGCATGCTAATTCAAATATCAGTCTGATGAATATGAAAATGAGTACCGGCAAAAATTCAAAGCAGTGTCGTGGCACGTGGACGCGTACACCTGTACGCGCAAGAGGTGTCCGCGTAAAGACAGATATACGTCATTAAAATGAACACGTTTATTACAATTTGTATTTTTATCGCGCTTTTAATCCGAGAAAAAAAATTAATTAAAATTATTGCATTGTTGATAAATAACACATCACTCAATAAGTCCCCGGTCTGACACATATACGGCAACATTGTTGACAGATCCACGTGATTTCTAAAAAAAAAATTTGTTTTTCTTAGTTAGACCGGAGACTTATTGAGTGATGTGTTATATATAATAAATAGGCAATCGAATATATTGCAAATTATTGATTGCTAAATCATCGCGATGAAATTACATGCACAGGCAAAATAAAGTGCCACAACTTGCGAACGATACATGCCTGGCTAGCACTCGTAACTTCTTGTCACTTCATTATAAGCTTGTTGAGCGCTTAAACAAAGTAAGAGCAAAAAGGCATTTTGTTAGTTTGGCATTAAGCCTTCGAGCAGAGGAGATAAGCATCGGATCGCGCACCTGCTATAGAGTTTATGACTTCATCCTGGACCAGCCGATCGCGTGAATCGCGAATCATTAGCGATACCCCGGCAAAGTATGCTTTTCTTAGCCAGTAAGCTAAATTTAATACCCAGTTTTCAATATAATTAATATAATTAAAGTACTTTACGAATTATATTTCCGTTAAAAATAATAATTATGTCTCGTTATGAACGCACACGGAGAAAATTTTGTAAATAATTACATTAAAAGTACAGTCTCTGTTATAACATTTATTGTAAAGTCGATATAAAACGACATTTTTGCAATATTTAATTATTATAAAAATTGTAAATTATGGATTTGTGTTTTATTGTTTGTTAAAAATAACATATTCTTATTATGCATAAAAATATTTTAATAATTACAATAATCCTTTGTAAAATATAATATGTATATAATTTTTTGAAACGTTGTGTGATTTTTCTTATACGTTAATATGTTCTACGATTACGAAAGATTATATTATAATTTTTACCATCATAGTTTCTCCGTGATAAATCGATTTAGTCGATTAAATTTTAAATTTAATCAAATTTAAAATTTTATTTAAATTTAATTGATTAATAAATTAATCTTAATAATAAATGAAATTAATAAATTAATTTTAATACGATACATTTTATATATTTCTCGAGCAGAAGAAAAAAAAGTATAAGAGAGTTGGATGAATATAAATGTGGCAAAAATAAACTCCTCTTACAATATACAATATATGATGTACGAAAAATATTGGATGTCGAGCAATCTTCTGAAGTTTCGCAAATTTTCTCACGAAATTTAAGACACGCAGATTGTTCAGGCGGCATCGAAAAACCCGATGCTTTAGGGTTAATTGCGCCGACGAAGAATAATGCGTGTGCGGCGACAGAATTTCTTTTAAATAACTTGCTAGCCCGCCGATGTTATCTCGAAAAGGTTTCAGCGAGAGACGCTTTAACGAATTCTCGCGTCCGAATTAATTATGTGAATCGGAATGGAGAAGGGAGCAATTCGCGGGAGGACGGCGTGCAAAGGCAGGAGGAGAGTGTCGTCACGATAATGAGCCATTAAATAATTGTCGCGGCGGGCGAACGGTTTTATTATCGTGGCGCGGCACGATAAGCCCTCGACAAAGCTACCGTGAATTCCTGGGACAAACACTTCATTATAAACTTTTGATTGCCTACAACCACCACTAGCGCAATTAAAGCGAATTCAAAGTTTTGCCGCACGGAGAATAGATATTGCATGAATTAATAACGGCAATCAATACAAAATCGGCGGCATCGAATTAATTGATCGAAAATTGACTATCATGTGTTTTCGAAATAATTTAATATTGACTCGACTCAATCGAGTTTCTTTTCCTATGAAAATTTACATAACTAAATAACAGGATGCGTCCGGTGCTAAACATTTTCGTGTTAAAGATTGATAATATTTAATATAATATGCCGTAATATCTGGTGTAGCAACCTCTCTTTCATGGTAATAAATAAAGATGATTTAGGAACACACAAGTTATATTACCTGTTTTTCAAGTCTAATATTTTCATTTTTTTTTTTTTTTTATCATCACGTATATAAATAACATTAGCAAAGATATATGATGCATTTTATTATATAATTATAAAAAACGTGAATGTATCTTTAATATACATTATCAATACACGTTCTTAAAATTTATAACTTAATTAATTTTATTTGCTTTACTGAAAAGAAAAAAAAGAAAAAAAGTTTTCGATAAAGAACTATTATAAATTAATATTACAGCTTATAAAGCGAACTTTTATGCGAAAATTGTAAGACATGTAAGAATTATAATAAGTTTTAAGAAACATTGCAAAGAATTTAAGAAGATAAAAGAGATAAAAGAAGATAAAAAAATATTAACGATAAAAAAAGTATTAACTCAACAATGTTATACATGAACTACGTACATCCTGCGTCTTTCATTCTACCGTCTCTATAATGTGAGTTCTAAAAGAATGTAAAGTGTTTCATCGATGTCGCCGTAAACTTTACGCAGACAGCTATGAAAAATGCATGGTGATACAGCGAGAAAATAGACTTCGACTTGGTCAAATAAGTCGTAGATGGAAGTTAAGAGCGAGGAATCTGGGACATTATATAACATTAACAAAGAAAAATATTGCTCCTAAGACACTCTATGTGTACAAAGTATATTTCCTCAGCAATACAAGCCGAGAATATATAACACATGTGTGGTGAAATTTTGCAAAACGCCTACACGTGTGCTGTCGCAATAAGGCACAAAGAGATATTTATCTTGGCGTGCCAGGACTTGAGAATATTTTTTTTTTTTTTTTTTTTTTCCACAACTCTTTTATATCTACTAAACGCAGCATGAGAAGGATCGTTTCTCGTTTTGTATCCATCGTATAGGAATAACAGGTGAACGTTGACGTAGGTAATTCAAACGACGTACACGTGCATTCACGTTCACGGCGAACATAATTTCAAATTGCCGATATTATATACGAAGACAAATATAAAATAGCGTCTGCAAAAGTATTACAACGAATAAAATGTTAATGCCAAGTAAATCCGATGAGGCGTGCAAACTAATATTTTTTGATGGGACAGGAAAGAAATGAGATTGAAATTAGAAATGTAAATTAAATTAAGAAAAAATTAATTGAATTACAGTATCTTTTCAACTAAATCTTCACAGAGTTTTAATAAAAATTCGAATAAAATGTTCATGAAAATCTACGCAATGACTATAAAAATCTTACTCGCGATAACGTGATGTATGAATCGAACATGAGCGGCTTGATGAGAGCCAGAGCGATGCTCATAGGAGCAGAATCGAGGCTGATTCTTTGATGCTCAGTGCTCGCGAGAAGAAAGGGAGGTTGGAGGTTCGCGGGAGAGGTGCGTTTAAGAATCGCGCTCGTCCGATCGTCCCGTTAATAATCGCGAAATTAAAAGCCCGTAATTTATGGGCCGTTTGAGGACCTGGTGCTATCCCCTGAATTATGGCTCCCTTAACTAGACTTGAATTACGACGAGCCGCCGCGGAATCCCCATCCCCCTCCGACTCGTCCGCTCTTTGAGCCGCTCTCTTCTTTCTTCGCCCTCCCCCCCCCTCCCTGCCCTTCCCCTCCCCCTCGTCCCTCCCTCATCACCCATCCGCTATTCGCTCTTTTGAGTTCGAAGTGCGAGGTGGTATTCTCTCGTGCTTCTCGATTTTCAGATACCTATTTCCGTCGTGGTACCTTCGCTCGAATATGGAGTACTGGTCGGCTTTAAATCTCTTTCTTTACCTCTCTCTCTGTCTCTCTCTTCTTTTCATCTACATCTCTTTTCCATGCACATCCTTTTATTATTCGAACCGCATAAACCAGAATGCACCGCGTGGCACAAACTGTCAGCTCTTTGTTCCTCCAACATGAAATCGGCTTTGAAAGAAGGAACGTTTTAGATATTTTCCTTTCATAACATGTTATGGTTGTAGTCAAATTTATTTGTTGGTAAATAATAGCGTGCTTTCTTAAACATTTGAATAAAATAAATAAAAAAATATTTAGCTACATATATGCATTATTGAATGTCAAAATTAATTAGTAAATAATTAATAAAAATTAATAAATTAATAAAATTGTAGTTAAATTAATAAAATTATAGTCAAAATTAATGAGTAAATAATTAAAAATTAATAAATTAATAAAATTGTTGAAAAAAATGTATAGTGATTTGTCGCGCTTCATATAAAAAATTATGGATTGATAAATATTTAACTTCAATATTTTAACAAAAATTGATTATTGCTCATTTAACTGCAAGATTGTTATGTTATCTTTGTTGTGTGTTTTATTTACTACCACGTTATTCTCATTGTGTTTCTATGTGCATTTGGACATTTGAACAGCCTAATATAGGCCTCAACCTTTATTTGCCATCTGCTGCCGGAAGGACATAAACGTCAGCCATTCTTCCTCAAAAGCACCACCACAACCGGTGCAACAGTTTAATGGTTACGGTAGCCATATTCGATAGTACATAGCCATAGAAAGCAAGAGATATATTTCGGAAGGTTTATCCGCAAGGATTAAAGGATCGTTAAAACATTAGTGGAAAATTTCAATTTGTCATGGCACATTCCTCAATTTGCCTGAGACACCTTACAGATCCTTTGGGGATGAAACCCATTCTTTTGTTCGTGGGTATTAGGGTTTATTAGGGTTTGTATAAATACTCATTTTGCTTCCTAAAGAATTTTCTTACAGGGCATCTGTTTTAGAGTATGGCTTCTGGGTATCTAGGGGATTTCTATAGTAGGTAATAATTTTCCTTAAATAGCGTATCATGTCGATATGGTTGCTGCTAATGTTGCTGATTATGTTTGTGTGGATCGTTTACGGTCGGAAAAAATAAAGATAAATCAGAGATAAAAATGCATGTCATCGTATAATAGAAACCATCCGACCGGAAATAATTCGACCACACCTACTTTCTCTGGCATTACTTTGAAAAAACGATCAGACTAATAGTTAAGGTGGTTAGATGTCCTGTGGTTAGATTTGAAATAATTATTTTCACTGTTTTGCTTTTTTTATGTCCATAGTCGATAAAAAAAATTTTTTAGTAATTTTGTATTTTTATGATTATATTGCTATATATAGAAAAAAATAATTTGCAATATATTATGTCATTAGAGATACTTCTAAAGAATATACGCATGCCTATTTTTAGAGATCGCAAATTCGTTTTTTATTTTTATACAACAAAAGATTTTGATGAACAAGTTTTCAGTTTCCGATCATTATAATACAAGCCACTTATCTAATCGATTTCATTTAAATCAGCATATCTAAATATAATAAAAACAAAGCATTTCATAGAAAAATGTTTTAATAAATGTTGTTTATTTTTGAGGGGGCAAGAGAAGAGCATTATTTATTTTTAATTTGTTTTGAAGGTCATTTGAAGGTCAATTTTATTTTTTTTAATGGAAACTCTTATTTTTTATTGCATATTTTTATAGCTCTTTTTGAGATCTTTTCAAAACACTATAATAAAGTTTTTAAATTTTTGATATTTTTTGAGTTATTTTACATCTTAATCTGACATATTTTGATATAAAATATTTCATTAAATATTCAGTTTTCAATAATCTCACTAATAGTATTACTTTTCTAAAACATTTTAAAATTGTTTTGTTTTTATGATATTTAAATGTGTCAATTTAAATGCCGCACGTTGTATATAAACACAATTATAAACCGTACGATGAACTGTAGAGAAAAGCAGAATTAATTAAACTCATAGCGATGACTTCTCATTATATGTTAGATTTATGTGTGAATGCGTCAAAGTTAGCTTTGATAAATTATTTATTAATGATATGGCAACGGCTCCTGTCTAACAGTTTTCTTTATGATCATAATTATATTCCTTATCTTGTACTTTTCACATATTTTGTGCATACTAATTGACAATATTTATATATGTTTATCGAGAAAAATTCGAGAGGCTCCTCTGTATTTTACACAGAATATTTTGCTTTTCTTTGTGTAACGAAATTAACATTTGATGAATATTATTTCTCGTCAATCACGTGGGACAAGTCATTTATTTTTATTATCTCATAGATCATAAATTGTAATCAATTAAACATGCTTAATCGCACTGCAACCGATTTGTTTTTATATACGATTGAAACGATACACAAATTATCAGTAGACAAAAAATAAATGTAAAAAAATGCTGACAGATTTAAAAAAATGTCAAATATCACGTTTTGCGTATTTATCGGCTTGTTAGGCGTGTATAATAAAATATTAAATAATGAAATTATTTCCTGTCTTCCGCGCAGCAATTTTATATATTCCGAATGAAGTACAAAAAAGTATTCCGTATTTTGCGAGAAAAGCGCTTTGCGAGTGTAATGATCGCAACGATAGTCACTGATGTGATCGGTTTCCAGGAGCTAAGCACGTGCTGTACAAAACCATTTACGCTCTCAATATTCAACGTACAACTGTAGACACGTGTGTGCATCTAGACGAAGAAAGAGATAGATAGAGAGAGAGAGAGAGAGAGAGAGAGAGAGAGAGAGAGAGAGAGAGAGAGAGAGGAAGACAGAGAGAGAGAGAGAGAGAGAGAGAGAGAGAGAGAGAGAGAGAGAGAGAGATGAGATCTCGTTCCGTTCGTACGTGCTCGCTGTCATACATTAGAGTTAATTAAGTGTGTTTAATTAAACTCGTTGTTCCTCTTTTAATGCACCCTCTCTTCTCACGGAATTACCAACACTTCTCTGACAGTCGACGCTCGCGCCATTCTTGCTTCCACCGTCGCTCCTCCGCCTCGCTCGTTTTCCCCGTTCCTCGCTGATGGACTTAGAAGTGCTAATGGCTCCAGTTTCGATTCCAAGTATGGTTGGAATTTCTCTTGACCGGCGGAGATGGCTCTCCTCCGAGAGACCGGATGCAAACGGCGCGATCCTTAAGGATCTATCCAGGTCTTTTTGTTTCGAACGAAGCGCGAATGGATTCTAAATACTGGATGTTAAAGTACACATACTATGCAGACAATTTTGACAATCAATGAATTAAAAAAATATATATTTATAAATATTATTTAATAATTATTATGAATATAAAATCAATCATGCTGTGAAAAGACAATTCGGACAGATTTAACGTTGTCAGGTTATGTTTTCGATGTGAAATTGTCTGTAAAATAAATTTTCGTCAAATTTGTTTCGGCGATACGTTCATACAGCAATTATCGTCTCGCGCAGCAAACTTCCCCGCGTGCAGCAAATAAGACGCCGTTATACGCGAATAGCGGGACGGGAGATATCGCGCGGGATATTCGCAGAAGCGTGCAACGCTCTCTCCCCCCCCCCTCTCCCCCCCCTCTCTCTCTCTCTCTCTCTCTCTCTCTGACGTAAAACCACGTCCGATAATCTTACGGATCTTCGATCATAAATTTCGTATGAAGCGAAAAAGTAAGTACACCAGTTTTTCGTCGGCGGCGCAGCTTCCTCTCTTATCCCGCGCCTCATCCGAGACGCGATCGTTTAAGAAAGAAACGCACGCGCGCACGGCAGCGTTGCACGCTGTATAATATCGCACCGATGTCGGTCATCGATCGATAGCCGACGACGACGACGACGTCGGCTATCGGGAACGAGCGTGCACATGCAACGCGTACACATACGGAGAGAGGTAACGGGCGATTCTTAGGAGACGTAATGGCACCCGCTCGAGAGAGAGAGAGAGAGAGAGAGAGAGAGAGTGGGGGGGAGGAGGGGGGAAATGGGAGCGAGGATGTGTAAAAGGCAATTGCCTCTCCTCGCTTATGGTCCGGCATACCCGGCGACTCGCATAACTTCGCATCCACGAACGGCGATGCGTGGCGTGGCGTCGCGCACGTTAATGCCTCGTGTGTGCATCATGCGTGGCGTTGCGTGCGACCCCGCGTGGCGGACGTGTTTACAAAACGGCAATTTCACAAGGATAATTATGAAATATGGGAAGAGGTGACGGCGACGAGGAGAAGGTTCGCCGAGATTCTCCTCCTCTTACGACGACGGCCCTAATCGCAATTAAATTCGCCGGTTTATCGCCGTCTCTCGCAAATCGCCGCGACGTCACTCACGGATGATGTATCGTTCACGGGTGAATTTACCGACCCGTAAATATCTCACACGCCGCGCATCGGCAGGAAAACGATTTTCCTCTAATTAAATGATGATGATAACAAGCGATGCGCGGCGAAACGCGAGGCTCGACATAATATTCGAGAATCTAGGACGCAGCATCCGTCACAAATGAATACGTTTGCGGAGGATATTAACTCGGGGAGCCTCATTGCGCGTGAAATGCGAAAGTAATTTATTTCCTATACCTGTAATGTGCGCCACAACACGCTCCATCTTCCTTTCAATTCAATTTAATAATATTATTCTGTAATTCAATCCGCTTCAAATTTCTACATTATTACTGTGATTAAAGAAAACGACATCGTTGAAAGTAATTGCTTTTATCGTCGATTAAATATTAATGTAAAAAAAAAAAAATATTAATATAGAAGAAAATAAAAATACCAGGTTCCATACGAGACGAACATGAAAGATTTTTCTATAGGAGCAAGTATATCAACTTTCGTCAATCTTTCCTTTTTTTTTTTTTTTTCTCTATCTAAAAGATCGAATTCGCGGAAGCGGTCATCTTAATTTTCATTCCCATCTTGGGCCGATACCCATTTAGCCGCGCTCTCCTAATAATGTTGTACGTCGTTAAGCCCGACGTCCGTACGCGCTCGCGCACGCACATATACACGCACTCGTCGGATAAGCCATACGTATGTACGTTCTTAATTACGGCGGAAACATTACAGAGTCGCGCGGTTGTCGGCCGTTAATAAAGGGCAATATCTCTCCGCGCGAGAAAAAAAAAAAAATATTACACGGCACGAGGGGAAAGTCCTGCGTAGACCGATATCCGGTTCTGCACGCCATCGTCGTTGCAGATTGCGATTGGTAACGGCGGAACCGGCCCTTGATTAAGACGAGAGACTGACCGAAGTGCTTTTTCAACAACATTCGCCCGAATAGTTCTAGCCGGAACGCAACCTAATCAAATTGACCGCGACGGACATAAAACAGGCCGGATCGTTGTTACGGATGAATTAATTTCACGAATTATTAATTCTGAAAATTGCAAGCAAACCATGAAACAAAATAATGTCACGGATACGTCGTTTTATAGCGTAAATATATATATATATATATATATATTTAAAAATTATTATTCTCGACATTTTTGTATAAG
>JBCEZV010000019.1:1496506-1513091 GCA_039654365.1 Cataglyphis livida
TATATATATATTTAAAAATTATTATCTCGACATTTTTGTATAAGATTTTCATCTTAAAATGTTCTAAAGAATCTGTCATTAAAAGGAAGTCCGGTAGTTTTGGGACACTCTGTATATATACTAAAAATCTATATTAAAATAGGAACATTCGACTACCTGTGATCGTCTCATTTTTTAGAATGGTTGATGATCATTTAAACTCTCATAACTATATTTGTGGAATTCAGTGAATTCAGTAAAATAAATATTAAAATAGTTGTCTCGCGATAGCACAGTCTAAAATTTTATACTTTTGAATCAACGTTAAAACATATGACTACCCACGATTATCGATTAAAAACTTTTTCGGACACTCCATTACCAAATCAAATTGTTGCGCAGCGTTCGCGAGCATCATCTGTCTTTGTTTAACTTTCGGTGAATAACAAAGATGAAATGCTACTGTGAGATCTTTTCATTACTGTATTTTTAAAATTAAACATAATTTCGGTTTTTTTTTTTTTTTTAATTGGAATTCCTAAAGTGTCCTTTCATTTTGTATTAATCTTTCCTATTATTTTCTTTAATTATTAAATATAAAATTCAAAATACGAGATTTTCGTACGTTTTGCGTATACGACATGTGTAACACATCACTCAATAAGTCTCCGGTCTAACTAAAAAAAACAAATTTTTTTTTAGAAGTCACGTGGGTCTGTCAACAATGTTGCCATATATGTGTCAGACCGGGGACTTATTGAGCGATGTGTTAAAAAGTGCCATTTTCGATAGCGATTATCCCGCACTCGGGCCGCTCAATTTTTCTTATTATTCTCGAGATATAATTTTAATCGAAAATCCCCAAATCTATCGCGTAGAACGTGATACGGACGTAACTGCTACGAGAACATACGCGTGAGTGGGGGGGGGGGAACAAAGATGCGGGAAGGAGGACAGAGGATCGCGGATTGGCCGCGCCTTCATTTTTCCAGCCGGATTTAAATTACACGACGGCGCGCGCGGGCAAACGGAGTGCGTATAAACGCCCCCGTAATTACGTTGGCCGGCAATTAAGCGTCACTGTAAAATACAATATTCCCGATTAACAAAGGGGACACGGCTCGTTATGGGAGGTTCGAGGAACGAAATATTTATCGCGGCGCGCGGTAGAGGCTTTTTAGCCTCTTGTGTCCTTGCCAAGGGCTGGCGGCGCATAACGCGACCGATGGGTAGGTTAATCATCATTAAGGCGAAAAACCCCGGCTCTCTTCTACGGAGGGGGGTGGAGGGGGAGAGGGAGGGGGGGAGGGGGCCCACCCCGGGCGGATCCTGAGTAACGATCGCGGGAGCACGCGTCGCATTAAGGTCCGCATAAATTCACGAGCTCGTCGAAATCGCCGCTTAATTTCGCGTTGCGAGGCGAGTCTTAAATTGCATTTTTTTTTTTTTTTTGCCATTCCCGGAATAATGCAGGAGGAGTGTATCCGGCGAGGCCGCGGGTCGAAGTTTAAATCGCCATTGCCGTACGAAAGCGCGGGCGTTTATCCCTCGGCTCTCGCTAAAGTACGCGATTTATTGCGAATCGCGTGTACTTGAGTTCCGTTAATGGCGCAAAAGAGATTGCGTAAACTGAATTATAATTAAGCAACGTCCACACGGTGGCTCGCATCCTCTCGAAGGTTTGCGCAAATTTATGCGCTAATCGCACGATTTGCGAGAATAAAAGCGCGAAAGTGTCGGGTGGCAATAATCTGGCGATAAAGATTCCGTATTTATCGTTTAGTATCAGGTATTTAGCGAAAATACCTTTATAAAGAGTTCGTTAACGGCCTGAAACTATAAGTACGTAATTATTGCGGCGATAAAAATTTTTTTACTCCGCGACTCGCGTATAAAACCGCGTTTGTTAATTGCAGACTCCCGTACGCTTTTTCGCGTTGTCAACGAAAATAAAGAAAGAAATATGGAAATTATCGCGGAGCGAGTCAATCATCATTGAAGGCAAAAACTCGGTGCTTCCACGCGGATCTATCCTACTGGACAACGGTTGCGTGAGAAGGCATCGCATTAAGGTTCCCATTAAATTTGCAAAATCTTCGATCCACATCATTCGACATACGTGCCGTTTGTTCGAAAAATTATGGAAACGAATGAGATAAGTTTCTATGCCATGTCATTTATATAAACGCGCGTACAAACAAGGATAATTTGAATCGTTTCCAAATTATGATTAGAGCGGATTCCTTAAGGATGTTTTGGCTATACGATAGTAACAAAAAACTGTCAAAATTAAAAAGAAATTCTTTATGCTGTTCAAAAAATAAAATAAATAATTTCAGATTCAAAAAATTAAAATATTGCAAAAAAATAACGGTTTTAACGTCTTCGTAAAAAATAAGTGTAATTGTGATAAAATTTTTAATTGTGAATACCCCCTGAGATTGACAACAAGAAACAAAAAAAGACGAGTAATTTAAAGAAAGAGAGAGAATTTTTTTACAATTTTTTTTAGTAAATAATTTAGTAACTAACTTATTTTAATAAATTATTTTAATAAATAACTTTTAAACAAATAAGTGGATTAAAATTTTATACAAATATTTATTATAATTTCTTAATATATGTGAAAATTTTTATTTTGTTGACCATGTTTTTTTCTTGTCAAATTTGTCAATAAGTGCTACATGATTTTGGCTATACGATAGTAACAAAAAATTGTCAAAATTTAAAAAAAATTTTTATATTGTTCAAAAAATAAAATAATTTTGGATTAAAAAAATTAAAAAATTGCAAAAAAATAACGGTTTTAACGTCTTCGTAAAAAATAAGTGTAATTGTGATAAAATTTTTAATTGTGAATACCCCCTGAGATTGACAACAAGAAACAAAAAAAGACGAGTAATTTAAAGAAAGAGAGAGAATTTTTTTACAATTTTTTTTAGTAAATAATTTAGTAACTAACTTATTTTAATAAATTATTTTAATAAATAACTTTTAAACAAATAAGTGGATTAAAATTTTACACAAATATTTATTATAATTTCTTAATATATGTGAAAATTTTTATTTTATTGGCCATGTTTTTTTCTTGTCAAATTTGTCAATAAGTGCTACATGATTTTCCAAGAATCAACATTAAACTTAAATAATGTCTAAACAGCGAAAAGAATTGTGCTGAGATTTTACATAAAAAAAAAAAATAGTAGAATAATCTACAAAATTTTCATACATTTGTCAATGTTTTGACATATGACACATGCATTCTTAATGCGAGAGATATATTTTTCTGCATCGTGAGCGAGATGAATAAATTTTGTTTCGGTACAAACGAATCATCATGCGAATCGTGACTAACATCCGCATAGTCCGTTCTGCGATACGGGATAGGAGTAGCTGCGTTTTTGATATCCAAAAAAGCGAAGAGCAGCTGAGGAGAGAAGAAGACCGTTCCGGCCGTAATTTATCACTGTTAGCCCACCCTCTAGGAGGAGCACTGCGCTCCGTTGATTTCATCGGCACGGGTTAAAAAAAGTGGCATCCACGCTGACGAGTCAATTCATCTCTCGTTCCACTGACCTGAAACGCGCGGATGATGTCACGCTACGATCGTGCGCGAGGACGATGCGGAGCTTAGAGAATCTTCAAGGATCGCGAGCTATGTGTATGAGTCACGAGTTATAACATCCCGAAAGACTCCGCAACGAGGCTCACAATACCTTTTACATCCATGCAACGCATAATGCTTTTTCTTGAAATCGTAAAAATATTTCACCTCGCAATCTCTTATTTAATCGCAGTCTCTTTCGCCAATCGATCCAATCGACATTCTCTCGCGCAATCACACCGAGAATTTAATCCCGGGAGAAGCTCGCCGAGAGAAATCTCTGGCCAAGGAAACACGGAAATCAGTCGCGGATCGTGTCAGGATTCTAGCGAGAAGAGAGAAAGGGAGATAATACAAGAGTGAGAGAGAGAGAGAGAGAGAGAGAGAGAGAGAGAGAGAGAGAGAGAGATACTCGCCATGAGCAATTCGTCCGGCAGTTCGTCCCGCGGCATCCGTATCGAATGCTAATTAAACGGGTGTCGACTGTATCAAAATACCTAACGGCCGCGGCAGGAGCGACTATGGACCGATCAGCGCCGGCCACGGTATAGTTTTCGGGGAGCCGTGTGGAGCCTAATGTATGCCAGTGGGCTAGCACGGTGGTCCCGCGGCACCGTGTGGGTGGTCCACGTCCTCCTGCCAACCAAGGCACTCCCCTATGCTACGGGCACTGCTATGTGCACTATATACTCTCCTTCTGTCCCTCTTTCTCTCCCACATTCTCCCCCCTTCCTCCTCCCTCCTTATACCGCCGTGTATATTTCGCTCTTTCACTCGTCTCCCTGTTCCTCCTCATTCCCCGTACGGGGTGATACGCACGCGAGAACGCTTTCTCCCTCCGTCTCTCTCTCTCTCTCTCTCTCTCTCTCTCTCTCTCTCTCTCTCTCTCTATTTCTCTTGGTTCGCTTACATTCGCGCATTTAGTTACGCGGTTGACTGTGGTAGTCGCCGAGATCCGTGAAAGAGACGGGCCTCTCTTGATGCACCGTCGTCTCGCGCTGTCATGAAGTCATGACCGATCTGTCAGTGCTCCTGTCTTTCTCCTCTCGGAAGCGCTCCGGAACGCTATGCGCGATCGCGTGAATCGTGCGAATCGTTTTTCGACAACTGCGAGGGAACTAAAGGTTACGACGATCCTCAACCTTCTTTGGAAATCTTCTTTGATGAGTCTAATGAAATTCGATTAGATTTGAACACACAATTCCGTGTTTGTATGACACATGATACATCAATATGTAAACGAAAAGTCAATAATTTCTGTACGAGCGATAGCGTGTTGTAATACACGCTGGCATATACGCTCATCTTAAATCTCTCACATTTCTGCTGCTTCCATTTTTACTTATTACATTTTATTTATTATTAATTTATTTTATTTTTAAATTAAACAAATTTAACCAAAAGTCTCCTTTGCTTATAGCTGAACATTAAATAAATTCCAAGATTGTCAAATCATAAATGTCCCTAATTAAAAGAAGAGAACAATGAATGAAGAAAAATTTTGTGCTTCACATTATTGGGCTTACTTATCGATGACACATGTGAAATATCTACTTACTATCTACAGATGCATTCTCGCAAGCCGATTCTATGCAAGCATTCGAGAAAGAGAGAGAGAGAGAGAGAGAGAGAGAGAGAGAGAGAGAGAGAGAGAGAGACAAGGGAGGAAAGGAAGTGGCGTAGTAGGGTGAGGTGGAGATGAAGGTTGGAGGCACTCGCGCGCACGTGTGGTCGGCGGTGTATCGCTCAATTGAGCGAACGCTGTGAAAACCGGTCCATGGGTTTCGGACAGCCGAGACGACAGACGCACGTCACGTCGCTGCCGCGACTCTGACTAATTCGACTCGGCATTCGAGCGTCATTTTGTTCGGAAGACGAAATCGAAGATCGTAGATTTATACGTGAAGGTTATTTATTTTTGGGCAGAGGAGAATGAGTTAGGGAAGAATCCTAAAGTGGAACGTATATTACTTTGAATTGAAAGCTTTGAAATAATTTTTTTATATTCTTATTTATATACACAGTGTTACTATATACGAGACATGAAATTACCAGTCTTTAAATATATAGGGTATTTATTTGAAAACTTTCCATCTCGTTTATTTTGTGGTTGGCTAATTTTGGCGAAAAATGTTTCCTACAAAATTTTATGACGTCGATCAAATCACGATAATAAAATATTTTTGACAAAAACGTTTCAAGTAAAAGTTGTAGGGTTTAAATGGCGCATTAAGTATGTCGTTATAGTGTTGTGAAAAATTCTCGAGATAACCTACAAGAATATACAATGAAAAATGAGAGTTTCTATTGAAAAAATTGAAGGCGATCTTCACGTGACCTTCAAATGACTATCCAAGGTCAAACCGATGGCATCATCTTATGTATCTCTCCGCCTCGAAGTCATAAAACTTTTTTCACAAAAATTAGTCGATCACGAAATAAACAAAATAGAAAGTTTTTTCAGATGAACACCCAGTGTACGTATAAAAAAATGAACGATTGAGAGACCCGTCGCAGAGTTCGGCGATTTGGACGTCGTTTTTATATGACGCAGCCCGTTTTAATCCCGATTAGATGGTCTATTGTATTCGCAGTCCCTGAATTTTCATCAAGGGCTCGCGTGGGAAGAAGATTGCCGGTTATTATTGCCGTGGAATGGAAGTATAATTTGAACTTAGTTATTCATGATTTCGTTATTCATTTTACTATTAACCCCTCCCGCCTTCTTTCGCTCGTCGCATAAATTATTAATGGGATTATGTTTACCGCGTTATAAATTCCCGAATTATGCCGCGCGATGCGATCGATTGTCTCAATCGACACGCTGCGAAAGATATCTGTCCGCGTACTCTCTCGCGTGCATTAATTATGTCATGAATAATGCATATGCGACCATACTTATTTACGTCGTGAAATAGCGCTTTCGGAGCTATCTCGAGCCTCCGCAACACGTACACGTTGCGGCGAACGTTGATTTAGACATTTCGTGCTCACGGAACCGATACGATCCTCGGCTTAAGCAACGCGTCTCAAGTGTCTGCCTATTAACGAGACCTCGCGTCTTTTATTATCCACCAACACACGTATATATGTGGTACATACGCGAGCGCAATGTACCGTTAAATAGCTTTCTCGGGAGTTAATGAAAAATCCTAAAAATAATTAGGAACCGAGGGAGGGGGAGAGAGAGAGAGAACGAGAGTGAAAGTTCAAGATTGGAGATAAAAAAATGACGCAAGATGGATTGGAGATGCAAAGTGCGAAACGGTAAGAATAATTTCGCGTACATAGGCAGGGACGTGATGAAGAGAAATGCACGCATGAAAGAGAAAGAAAGAGAGGAACGAGAAATTAGAGGAGGGAAGGAACGAGTGAAAGAGAAACGGAGAGAAAACAGAGAGAGAGAGAGAGAGAAGGAAAGCCTGGTGGGCCGGGTTTTATTAATACGCTTGAGGACAAATTAGCCAGCTGATTGCACGATTTAATTATAACCGTTCCTCCCCTCCTCTTCCGGCTCATCTCGCTTCATCTCGCGCGGAAGAGAAGCGAGACAACCAAGAAGAGAGAAAGAGAGAGAAGCTATGCTTGCCGAGACCCTGTCGTGTCACGGCATTAAAACGTCGACTGCTTTATTAACGGAGCCTCGGATACGCTCCTTCCTCTTTCTTTCCGTGAGCGGGTGCGTGAACGCACAGCGTTATCCCGCCACAAAGTGACAAAGCAGCCAGCGACTCTAGAGCTCGGACCTCCGGAGAAGATAGCCTAATTTTTAGAAGCGAATGCTTCGCAAACAGAGAGAGAGAGAGAGAGAGAGAGAGAGGGAGCGAACGAATTACTTTGAATTGGAGCATGAAGACTCGCGTTACTTTCTTTTGGAGGATACATTTCGGGCGTGATGCACGATTATTGTGGGACTCGCTCGATTTCAACTCGCGCGATTTCTCAATCAACATTTCAATATTTCTCAGTTGACTCTTAACAGACTGGTTGAATCTTATTGTAAGACGTCACATTTCTGATAATCAACTTAGTGTTAAATTTCGTAAGAGGTATCTTAATTTTGTAATCGAGATATCACGTCGAGGCAAGAAGATTCCATTTCCATCAAACTAATGCTCACGTTAATGGGGATTTTCTGAAGATTCGTAAACATAGCATAGGCCAATGTCAGTTTGGGAGCGCTCCAGATTTGGATCCCGGCGCTAATGCGAGCCACTTAACATACAAACACACATATAAGTACATATATACGTGCAAATGTTAATAATTAAACTATTTTAACCGTGAACGTCATCGTGCAATCACTCGAGAATTCTTCAGTTGAGAAGAATCTTCTGTCTCTTGAGTCATATAATTGTCCTCGAGCTTGGCCGTATGCAAGCGTCATTTTTCCTTCTAATATACTTGTTCACGAGAGCGATATTACTTCGCCCTAAAGGCGTACGGATTTATTCACCGTAAAGGTGACGAGAGTGAAAAACGCAAGTGTCGGAAAGTCTCTGTCCGCATCTCTTGGCCGTTAGTCGCGTCACACTTCGCGCCCCAAGTCTGTCCGAAATAGAATCCCGGTGTGTTTCGCCTCGTGTTTGGTCAGTCGAGAAAACATCGTGGAGGGCACTCGGTGCACGAAAAGGTCCCACACAGAAATCTCTCTCGCGGGGGAAGGACGGGTCTGTTCGCCCTCGTCTTCGTTCCTTTTTTTTGTTTTCTTTTTTCTTTTTTTTTTTCTTTCTTCCCCGGGACTACACATAGTCACTATTCATCGTTCATATATCCCAGCGGACCTACCCACGATGGGAGCCGAGCCCCGGTAATGAAGACGTTTCTCTAGGTTAGGGGAAGTTTGACGTTTTTATGGGTCAGCCTTGACTCTCTTCTTTTTTTTTTCTCATCTTCGACTCTCCTTTCTTCCTCCACAATCTCAGCCTTACATCCCGCTTCGTCTTCCTCGTCTCCATTTCGCCTCGCCGCTCTCGTGTTCCTCGAAGGACCAAGCTAAGCCGGCACGACCCGGGTTATTGACGGGTCTATCATCTCACTAATTCCATAATACAAGATTTTCGGTTTTACGGCGGATGTTAACGACCGTGCGAGAGAATCGCGGTGCGACGACCTTTCGCGCCGCGAAAGTTCGGGAATGCGATAAGAGCATTTGGCTCTTTCATTGTCATCTCTGAGAAATTATTTTAATTCTATCATAATTATAAAAAAAAAATATGTATATGCAATATAATTAATAGCAATTATAATAATTATTATTATTATTATATTTGCAGAATATTCTGATATTAAATTATAATATTAATATTCTATAATTATAAAAATTATTATAAAAATTATATAAAAATAAATTTAGATTTTTTTATTATCAGAGATATGTACTATAAAAAAAATTGACTGAAAATCTGCAGGTTCTTTATATAAATCTTTAGACATATTCTTGTTTACTTCAGATTTTTTAGAAATTTTTTTACAATATTCACATATATATTTCACAATAGATTCATGAAATATCAATCTAAATTTGAAAGACTTTTACTTTAAAATATATTAAAAGTATGAAAACTTATTTTTCTTTATATCGAAAACTTTTATCTCTATTATCATTCTTAAGACACACAATTCTGTACAAGATTTTAAAGAAAATTATCTAGCCGCTTGAATCAATCAATGATTCTTTTTGGCGATTTGCAAAAACAACGGCATGCCGATCTAACGTTCCTGCGTAAGGACATGGTAACCGCGAAAATCGAGACGTCCTTCGCCCTCGAACGCTACGATCCACTTGGGCTGCTCGATGACGGTGGTCCTCGAGGTACAAAGCCTCGTCGCTTAAGCGACGTGCATTTTATTGACGTAGCGCGCGATCCGGCGGTCTCTGAAATACTTCACCTTTCGTGGACAGGAGTCCGACGATTCCCCACGCGCTAACGTGATCCTCATAAAGTCGGGCGAGCCATTGTGTCATCACATTTGACTTGCGTGTAAAAGCTCAAGTGAGCTCCGTGCCTGCCTCGTTTATTGCGGCAAATAAAGGAGAAAAAAAGATTCTTGTATTATATTTATCATTTTGAATAAAAAACGAAAATTCAATGAAGTCATAAAATTTGCCTAAACATACGTCACCCGTGAAGAATTTATGACGCGTTATAAAATCTCTCTTTATCTTATGGTTACGTCTTTCGCAAGAATCTTATTTGGATGACCTGTCAAGAACCTGGGCTTCATTTACCGCTAGACTCCTAGTCTGAAATTTGAATACATAGTCTCCATTGAATATTTATTAATATTAATTACATGGTCATCAAATTTATGAACCATTTGAGCGAAGATAATTATTTTTAGACTCCAGGTAGGGATAAAAATAATGAGAAAGAAAAAGAAAGAGAAAGAGAGAAAGAGAGACGATCTGCCCATTAATAATAATTCAAAAGCCATCTAATAATTGCGTGCAATTTAACTGAAGCATGCATTCTCTTTCGCGGTTTTCGACGAAAATTGCGCTTCCACCGCAGCAGAAAATTCTCAAAACCGCCAGCAGAAGAAAGGGGGGCGGACCGAAACGAGACCTTTCCCGCTCTGTTGCCGACACGATCCTCGTAAAGTCAAACGAATTCGCGTCCCGGATTATCAACGTGCACGGTGCCGAAACGGTGCTCGGGCGCACGTGAGCGCGCCGAGGGTAGGCGGGACAAATAGACGAGGCACGGGTGGATTTAACTCAAATTTTGCAAACCGCAGGTCGCAGGTCGCAAAGTATCTCGGCGCGGAAGCAGTTCTCTTTATTTTTTTTTTTTTTATGGAGATTGCATTCTCGCTCGAAGGATGCTGTTAAGAGATCCGTGTAACGAGAAGAGCTCGGAGAAGAGTTCGCCCGCTTCTTCATCGACTCATTTAAACGGGCAACCCTTCCCCCTCCCCCTCCCCCTCTCCTCCGAAAGACCCGAACGGTGCCGAAGAGTTATCCGTGTCTGGTGGCGTAGAGCACGCTGACCCCGCCGTACTCTTTCTCTTCGACGACAGCACACGCTCACACTGACATCATCCCGTCCCCCGCCTATCCCTCCCCGCTCATATTACGAGATACTTTGGTTATCAAAGCTTCCTCTCCTGGAGGCCCGTATAGGCAGGATCTATGGGGGCCCGCGCGACCCCAACGTGTTCAGGTCACAGCTGACTCGCGGGAAGGATGGCGGGAAGGGGGAGGAGAGGGGAGAGAGATTTATTTCCACGAGGTCGCCGAAGCCTGTCGTGCAACGACCCCGAGACGTCTTAACTTCGACACATTTGCGAACAACGTCCACGTATGGTTGTGTTGTATCATTCGTTATGTTATTCTCTTCTCTCTCTTTCTCTCTCTCTCTCTCTCTCTCTCTCTCTTTCTCTCTCCTTCGCAAGGAGTATACAACAACACGAAACCCGGTTTGAAACGAGCCCGTTAACACTTGAAAGACGGTGCGGGTCTCTCAAAATGTCCTTTCTGAAATTTATTTCGGTGAGGTCGACGCAGGCTGTCGTTCCGCGACCCCGACCAACGTCTTAACCACGGCTTACATCGTTATTTTCGTGTTACATTCGTGCGATATAGCCACTAGAATTTGTAGTAATACACGCCTATTGAGATGGTTAATACAAATGGTTTATACAAATGTTGCGAGGAAATATTGGCATAGTAAAATAATATTAAGAAGAATAAAGGTGGTGTGGAAATTGATAAAACATAATATCGTTGTGATAGAAATATTTATAACAATAGTGACGTAGATTTTAAAATTTCGCACATAAACAGAGGCGCGATATTTCATTCAGATCAGACATAGGATTGACAATAAATCCCACGTTAACATTAAGCGAACGAATCCCGAAGGAATTCCTGGGAGCGTTACATGAACCAAATCACGAAGCTTCTAATGACTTGGCTGCGCCTCGCGACGTATCCATAAAAGTCTCGGATGCTTCAGCGTAGCAAATTCTTCGAGGCGCCCTGCGCCCAAGGAATCGTACACCCTGAAATTCCAAGAGAATTCCAAGCACGACTGCTTACATGATACTCCGCTAATCTACCGGAATCGTAGGATCATCCATGAGCAATCATCCATTTTCTTTCAATCTCGCCCTCTCTCTCTCTCTCTCTCTTCCCGTTTGCGTAAAGTATTTATTACGAAAATAAATAATATCTTTCAACACTGTTAATTATAATATAAAAGTTATATAAATTAATCTCATAGATTTGATTAAGAAATTTGATTGGTTTTAAACAGGAGATAAATTTATTTATCGTGTTATATATAAATTAAATAGCATTTATTTATTTATTTATTTTTTTTTGTTAATTGTTATGGACACGATAATCGAAATGCCGATTAAAATTGTTAATTAAAACATCCTCAATACTCCTGCGAAATTATAGGGAGATTTATCAAAAGAAAATCAATATAATGTTATCGTTGCATTCCATTTTTTTTTTTTTTTTTTTATTGACACACGATATTAATATATAATAAATATGTATATTAATTACTTAACTATCGATTGCGGTGAACGATATTCCGTAGGTTTACCAAATGAAAATTAATCACAACTTTGAAATTCGGTAGGAAGGAGCGAGGTAGAATCGCATTTGTCCGCCAGCATGCGTGTGGCACCGAGCGGCGTGTTGGCGTGGTGCGTTTGTGCGTTCATGCGTATCTCTGCGTAACCGAGGCTGCTCCAAATTGAGCGTTGTGCCGCATATAGTCCGGTTTCGTTGACACCGTAATACCATGTTATTCAGTATGCGAAGTCAACGTGTCGAGAATTATCACGTTATCTCGAGATCTATGTTTGCTTCATTTATTCCTCTCCTTCTCGAGGGAATATACTATCCTTTTCTTTTCTATTTCAATTTGCCATTAACGTTGTATAGATACATTTAATGCTACAAGCTGTCCCCATAAGATATTTGCACTTAAACGTAAAAATTAATTTATAAAAAATAATATTAAAACAAAAAAAAAATTAATTTATAAAAAATAATATTTTACATTTTATATTTAAATAGTGATTTTACTGTAATTTATTTATTTTTTTTTTTTTTGGATATTTTTTGTGGCTGTTTATCCATATAATATATATAAGGAAAATATATATTATATATAAGTATAATGTATTATATTTATATTACACATTATGTTAAATATACGGGGAACACTTCAGCTATTTTCTGTTCGATCACGCACATAGCATGAATTTTCTCGAAATTAGAATTTATGCTGATATCCGCGCCTACGACGAGCTTATACGACAAGAGAGCCGACAGTAAATTCGCGCACACGCCGCATATCTGTCTTCATCCGGCTTTGAGCGCCTCCTGACATTTCTCCCCGTCGCTTTTCGTCACGCTGCTCTCTTTCCCCGTCTCCCCGTTTCTCTCATCATTATCGTCAACCCGACCATACGCGGGATCCCCGGGCCGCGTATATTAAATCCACCGTGGTCTCATATGAGCCACGAAATTAAGCGATTTCGCGGGACCACATGGGGAGGTTTCGCCCCCCTCCCCTCTCTTCCCTTTTTTTCCTCTCTCCCTCTCCCCCCCCCACCCGCTCTTCCATCTGACATGCTTCAATTAAACGTACCCCGCCGTTAGGATTATTAATCCCGAATTAATGCGGCGTGACAATGTGGAACATTTCTGTTTGATCAGTCGGATTTATGCCGGCAACAAACAAATAAATCTCGTGCGAGCTCTCCGATTGACACGTTTCGTTGATCCAACGTTAGTCTTTCTCAGATTATCATTTTCGATTTATTGATATGAAATTTAAATATAATGTTTTAATCAGATTTTGAAGGAAAAAATTAAGATACAGGTACTTTATAATGCCTGATTTTTTTCGCACTCAAGACTAATTTTATTTAATGACGATGAGCGAGCCGCGGCACTGTCAATCCAAACTTTACACATCACTCAATAAGTCCCCGGTCTGACACATATATGGCAACAGTGTGTTGACAGACGCACGTGATTTCTAAAAAAAAAAAAAATTTGTTTTTCTTAGTTAGACCGGAGACTTATTGAGTGATGTGTTATTTCATCAAGAAACAATCTGGACGCGAGGCAGCCTAATAAAGGAAGTCGTGATGGTGTACGGGCTCTACCGTGCAGTTGACTTCGTCTTATTCGAATAACCCACAGTAGCCGGATTGTCAGATGTTGTCGTGGGCTTCGTTGCAGGGGACATGGTTTGATAGCAGTGGACTGGGGACGAAAGGGACGAACGCTGGATCGGTGTTGGTGGTCCACGGTGGCGACTCGAAACAATGAATTTACTTCATAAATCTTAATTCACTCGGGACCACCGTCCAATTAAACTTAATCTCACGACCACCGCCGTAGGGCCTAAGATGTGTCCGAGTCGATGCCACGCAGGGACTCACATTTCAATATGTTCATTAGAAATCTTCGTGACACTTAAATTTAATAACCATCGGGAGTATACGTACAGAGTATACGCACATGTTACGACATATTCCATTAATGCATCATGCAAGTAGCATCGTGCGAGTTTCATCTTAACACACAATATATTTTGTTTCTAAATAAAAAGAGTTTTTTTTTTTTTTTACGTCTATGTAAATTTCATAAAATCTAAAAAGATTTTGATGAGAAAAATAATAGTAAATAATGAAATAATAAATAATAAAAATAAATAAATAAATAAAATAATATAAGACAATAAATGTGATTTTGTTTCTCAATTGTCTTAAGTTAAAATAAAAAATTATGAAATTTAATGTGTCAAACTATTGAGCACAATGCTTTTGACGGTTTAGAAATTAATTAAGTTAATTATTTTAAAGTTAATATTGATTAATACGTGTACTTATGAAAAATCGCCTGTTGACAAATTTGAGAAGAAAAAACATTGTCAACGAAATAAAAATTTTCACTTATATTAAGAAAACTCTAATAAATATTTGTGCAAAATTTGATTTTTGATCCATTTACTTGTTTTATTTATTAAAAATTATAGAAAAATATTCTCTCTCTCTCTCTCTCTTTCTCTCTTCCTCTCTCGCTCTGTTTTTGTGCAAATTACTCGTTTTTTCATTTCTTGCAGTTGATTTCACGATCAAAAGTTCTTGTCATAAATTAAGAAAGATATTAAGTACAAATATTTTCTTTTACGAAGATGTGAAAAATCACATTATTTTGACACTTCAATTCTTATTATAATCTGGATTTATTTATCTGATTTTTCAAACAGCATAAACGTAAGAAATATGTTTTTTTTTTTTTTTTTATTTTGTCAGTTTTTTGTTACTATTGTATAGGCAAAATATCCTTAATAAATGAGGTCTGACGTTAGTAGGAGATATTTGGAAGGATATAAGATATAGTAGTATCCTAAGAGTTTGGTCACTTATACGAATATCCGGTCGTTCGCGCGCGGAAGGGAGTTTGTTCCTGGAAACGAAATTCCTGGAGATGGCCTTGCGAAATATACTCACGAATCGTGGGATTCGAGTCTTGCGCGCTCATCGCTGCCTTTTATTTCGTCCGCAAATGAGAAACATACCGATAACACGTGTTCATATATATTCGCTCGAAACAAGTTGCGTCTGGACTCTCCACAAACGCGCGTCAACGAGAATTACGCATAGATGTTACCTTCGTCGATCATCATGCCTTCTCGCAGATATAATAAAGAAGCAAAGTCAAAAAGACTCAAGTATGTGTGTTTCCCGTTTTTTTTTTTTTTTTTTTTTTTTTTTTTTTTTTTTTTTTTAAATATTTTAATTAAAAAGATTCACACAAACACACACGCGCAATATATATTGAAATCTCAGCAAATTTAACAATATTAAACAAGAAATAACCAAGCGATGATAATATTAATATCATTTCCTACAAATATTTCATATAAGTTTACTACAGAAATAAATTTTGCATCTGTCAAACTTTTATCTTTTTTTATATATTTATTTAAAAATTAAATATTTAAAAATTTATTAAAAATTAAATTTAATAAAATTAAATAAAAATTAAAAATTCATTTAAAAATCTATATATAAAACTTCTACCATCTCTTTTGGCTGTAAATTCGTTTGCTATGTCATGTGCTATGTTGTTTCTTGCGTGCGCCAAACTATTCCCGACACCCTTTATTGGAATTAATCTGATTCCAAGAAGAATATGGCAAAGAATTCGACGCGAACTTTCGTCTTTGTAAGGTGGATTACGCGTAGAGAAAAGCATGACAGTGGCCTCAGGCTAGAATAGATGATTAATAGCTTAATTTCCATCTATCAGGAAGTCATTTCTCAAGCGTTCTCAAAAGACGAGTATCTTGGTAACGGTATGATAACTTTACGATTCACGACTTGAAAGGAATACGAATGATAATTTGATATAACTTCGAAATATGAAGACGATAATTAGAATTTCTAGGAGAAGAATAAATGCTTTTCACTGGACATCAAAACTTTCTAAAGTTTGCGATTTACATGAACATTTATTAAATTACATAATAGCAAAGATGAAGTTTTTAATAAAGTTTTTTTACATGCCTACATATTAATCGACACACATAATTTACACTTTCTTTTTTTATTCTTATTTCTTCTTTAATTTTTCTAAACATTAATCTTGTAAAATTTCTATCAATTTTTCTACTTTTTAATTTAATTATAATCAATAATTGAAAGATTTATTACTCATGCTTACATATTAATCGACATAATTTACACTTTTCTTTTTCTTTTTATTTCTTCTTTAATTTTTCTAAACATTACTCTTCAAAAATTTCTATCAATTTTTCTACTTTTTAATTTAATTATAATCAATAATTAAAAGATTTATTACTCATGCTTACATATTAATCGACATAATTTACACTTTTCTTTTCCTTTTTATTTCTTCTTTAATTTTTCCAAACATTAATCTTCAAAAATTTCTATCAATTTTTCTACTTTTTAATTTAATTATAATCAATAATTAAAAGATTTATTACTCATGCT
>JBCEZV010000019.1:1514538-1539459 GCA_039654365.1 Cataglyphis livida
TATTTATTTAAATATTATTATATATTATATATTAATTATATATATATATATAATAATAATATATTAATTTATACTAGAATTAAATTTTTTATTTATGCACGTAATATGCTCTTAATTTATTGACAAATTGAAGAGATTAAAATTCTGACATTAATATGTCGGAACTACAATCATTTTTTAAGACGTCATCAAGCGAATCAGAATATAAACAGGTACACGATATCAATTATTTATTAATTACAATTTATATTAAAATGTAAATTAATAGTTTCTTTTGTTTTATCATTATCTAGCAAAAATGGAGCGATGTATGGGAGGATAGTGGTCTCATATGGACGCTGTAACATGAGCGAACGAACGTGTCGTCGCAATTACCGCGAGACGAACAGCGATTAACCTTCATGAATACAATCTGGCGCAATTCGACGGCAGAAATGGTGGCAAGGCGACCCGATCGGGTGGGTCGATTTTATGGCGCGACGCATGCCCGGCATGCGTGCGTGTACGTGTCCTTACGTAGGCGCGGATACGCGCCGGCGAGTCCCCCATACGTTATATTAACACATTAGCTCCGCTCGCGTGCCAAAACCCCGTAAGCCCGTAAGTAACAATAAGTGAGGATCGAGAGAGAGAGAGAGAGAGAGAGAATCCCCCTTTTGACATTCATGAGGATCGGCGACAAGAGCGGCAGGATACGGATGGCGACGTGCTTCTCGTGCTCTCTTTTCTTTTTGCTTCCTCGTAGAGGAAACTTTCGTGACAAATTTTGTTCCAGTTTTCTATGCAAATGTGTTCAGAGTATTCGAAAACTTATATTTTTTCCACAACTTCCGCAAATTTTGAGATATCGGGGTATTTTTTTTTTTTCTTTTTAATGTACAGAGTATCATTAAAGGATGGTTGGTATTGAATTTGGTGAGCATCGAGAGGATAAATTTTTTATATAATTTTGAATTTTTTGGAAAATATTTGTGCACGCTCTACACAGAAATAAAAAATTATCTGGTTTTAAAAATATGTTAGTTTCAATATGGAAATTTTGAAATAAGAATATATTACGTTAAGCAAAGAAAACTTGCTTGAATAAAGTTATTTTATATAGTTCAATCAAGAAAAATATGTTTTTATTTAAAAATAATTTTCTTGAATCGAAAAGAAAAAACGTTAGGATAGAAAATAATATATTTTTAAATCAAAGATTACAATAATAATTATTAAGATAATTATAATTAATATATTAAAATTAAATGTTAAACACATAATTAAATACATAGTTAAAATATTAAAATTGAAATATTAAAGACTGTAATATTAAAATTTAAGATTATCAAATTCTTATAAAAAGATTATAGATTGTTGCGTATATAAACAATGAACGCATTGAGATATAAGTTTTGATTTAACACTTCTTTTTTTATGTGACTTTTGCAAATTTTGAGGAATCTGACTAAATTTTTTCACCTGAATAGAGTATCATTAAATAATGATTGAATTTGATGAGCATTGATAAAAAAGTTTATTTTTTTTTTAGCATTCGAAAGAGAGACGCGGATGACGCCTGCGCGCTCGGTCTTACACTTTTCTCGTTTGTTTCTTTGATACAAAAAAGAAATTTCCCATACCGGGAATCGAACCCGAGCCTCCTGGGTGAAAGCCAGGTATCCTAGCCACTAGACCATATGGGATCTTGAAATAGTTCAGTTTTTATAAAATTTTGAATTTTTAGAGAAATATTTGTACACGCTCTACAAAGAAATAAAAAATTATCTGATTTTAAAAATATGTTTAATTTCAACATGGAAATCTTGAAATGAGATTATTACGTTAAATTAATTATTACGTTAAACAAAGAAAACTTGCTTGAATGAAGTCATTTTATATAGTTCAACCAAGAAAAATATGTTCTTATTATTTAAAAATAATTTTCTTGAATGAAAAAGAAAAAAATATTAGGATAGAAAATAATATATTTTTAAATCAAAGATTATAATAATAATTATCAAGATAATTACAATTAATATATTAAAATTAAATATTAAATACATAATTAAATACATAGTTAAAATATTAAAATTGAAATATTAAAGACTGTAATATTGAAATTTAAGATTATCAAATTCTTATAAAAAGATTATAGATTGTTGCGTATATAAACAATGAACGCATTGAGATATAAGTTTTGATTTAACACTTCTTTTTTTATGTGACTTTTGCAAATTCTGAGGAATCTGGCTAAATTTTTTCACCTGAATAGAGTATCATTAAAGAATGATTGAATTTGGTGAGCATTGATAAAAAAGTTTATTTTTTTAGCATTCAAAAGAGCAAAGCGGATGACGCCTGCGCGCTCTGTCTTACTATTCTCCTTATTGTGTTTCTTTGACACTAAAAAAAGAAGCTTTCCCATACCGGGAATCGAACCCGAGCCTCCTGGGTGAAAGCCAGGTATCCTAGCCACTAGACCATATGGGATCTTGAAATAGTTCAGTTTCAGTTTTTATAAAATTTTGAATTTTTAGAGAAATATTTGTGCATGCTTTAACTCTCTCTTCCACAAATATCGACATAACCAAGTAAATTTTTTAACATAATGAAAATTTTCTTTATGAGAAAGTCAAAATTGAAAAACCCGTTTGTTCTGAGGAGGAACATTGTGAGCGAAATAAAATGATGAAAAAGCAATGTGCAAGTTTGTCATGTCTTCTCCTTGCGCTTTCTCTCGATTTTTCGAGGGACAACACGATGGACACATAACCTTCGCGACTTCTAGAATTCTTATAGAAGCGTGTTTCTCTCATCCGGATATATTCTGACTAATAGTCACATGTAATGAATCGCATTAATAATTTCGACGCGCAATCTCAAGGTTTACATTGAAAATTCTATACATCACGACGAGATGGAATCCATGTGTACGTATAAGTAGAATCTCTTGCTTTAGTATCGTTAATGCATTTTTCATAGCATTTTTCGAATTGCGAAAACTGCAGCGTTTATCATTCAATAATCTCAAGATTTACTCTGAAAAATAACAACTCGAAATTAAGAAGAAATTGTAATGGAAAGTCGTTACATATATGTCACTTACTTGTCATATTCATGTCACAATATTGCCGATAAGATAGCATAATTTTACAATTGTAAAAATAAAATGCAATTTCATGGCATATATTGTAGAAAAAAATTAAGTATTTATAATCTTTACATATAAATTTATTTCGTTCTTTATTATAATTTATAACTCCTTTTATCTCTTGAATTGGAGGAGAAGGAGCAGCTCTTCTTAAATTTCTTTAAAAGATACTTCTGCGCATGCGCGATATCACGAGATGATAAAACATAATTGAAACATATAATTGCCGTGCATTCATCTCATCTGTTGCAACATCATTTTTCTGAACAATGCTGATGATGGCGCAGTTTTTGCTGCAATCAGGGCACAAATAAGCAGTATCATATAACGATGCAAAAAAGATTGTCTCCGAGGTAGTAGTTGGTAGAGGATCAACTATATCTGGGTAGAAGAGACAGAAATCATCAGACGGAGACTCGAAATGTTCGTAATATTTGCACGGCACACCCGGCACGAGCACCTGCTGCGAACCTGCTCGCGAACCATCTTCTTGCTACTTTCTCGCTGGCACTCTTGGTACTCAAATTTTCGAGCGCGTCTTCTTTCCATTTACAAATTACCTTCACGATATTATGGCGAGAAATATCTCGAAATCTGTGTGTGAAATCTACAGAGTTGATTAAAATCATTTTGAAAAATACATCGAAGATGATGATCATTTATCTCATAAAATGAATCAAGCATTTTATATAACTTAAAAACTTTGTTTAAAAAAACAGATTTATTGCTAAAAAATAAAAAAGAGCAAAAATTAAATTAGCATAGCATATAATTCTAAGAAAATAAAAATTACTAAATGTATTTTAGAGTATCATTAATTAAAACAAAAATCTTTTTTGACATATAACCTCACGTCATATATATTTACCTAACACATACATATTTTAATATATTAATTTAAAAATTAGATATGAAAACAATCATATCGTGCGACTATTGTTTGAAAGGCAAATAATTAAAAGTAACGAAAATTGTGTCGGCTATTACCGAACGCGTTCAAGGGATAGAAGACATACCGAAAACAACGGTTGAGAACCGCTTAGGCCACACGCACACTCTTCGGTGGCTCCAATTAAGCGGGCAACATTAATTTCAACCACCCGGTCCGACCCCGCGGTTATCTCCTTCTCTCCCGCTCCCGTCCTTTCGTCAGTCCTTTCCTTGTCCCTTCGTTCCTGTCCCTGTGTATATTCCTCCTCTTCGTAACCCCTTCTCTTACGTTCCTCCTCATCCCTCCCGCCCTTCCTATATCCTCGCATCGTCCGTTTCCACTCGCTCTTCCGCACACGCGCTCGCCCTTACCGTGCTGCGAATTGCGTCCTATGCACGCAGGTAAATTACCGTTCGAGTGCACGCCTACACACGCGTGGTCGTCTTTGATGCACGTATAAGGCATGCGCGAATCATGGTGGTTCATGGATCGTTAAGTTTACGCGCGAACAATAAATAGTTTATCTTCTCTCACACTTTGTCTGATTTTTTACACTTGTCAGAAAGAGATCGTTGACTCGCTGTTATTATTCTGTTATCGATGTCATCGGCTGCAAATTTTGGGTACTGATGCACGCTATATTTTTTTGTTCAATAAATGATCAACTTTCAGAACATGATCTCATTTTTCGCTCTGAAGATGTGAAGCGTACGATATAATTACGTTCGCATATAAACAAATACATTACATGCACATTTTTAAGGATACAAGTGTCATATATTGACAAAATATATAGTCAAAATATTGACAAAAACATAAAAAATTCGTAGACCATTCTACTATTTCTTCTGAATATCTGTGCAAAATCTGAGCAATTTTCTTAATATCGAAATTACTTAAGTTTAAAATTAGTATTGATTAATGGAAAATCGCCTATAGCATTTATTGAAAAATTTGACAAAAAAAGAAAAACTGCCAACGAAATAAAAATTTTCAAATATATTTACTAAAAATTGTCGAAAAATATTCTCTCTCTCTCTCTCTCTCTCTCTCTCTTTCTTTGCAAATTATTCGTTTTTTTTTTTATATTCTTTGTAGTTGATTTCAAGGAGTATTCTTAATCAAAAGTTTTTGTCATAAATTAGGAAACATGTTAATTACAGCTATTTTTTTCACGAAGACGTTAAAAACCATATTATTTTGTAATAAATTTAATAAATTTAATTCTTTTTAAAATCCAGATTTATTCATTTAATTTTTTAAAACAGTGTAAACGTAAAAAATATAGTTTTTTTTTTGTTTTTAATTTTGACATTTATTCGCTACTATTGTACAACCAAACATCTTTAATGCACAGGATATCGACGAAGAAATATATCTTGCAAAAATGCACAGAATGTAGTCTTGAAACTCCTCATCGAGATTATAAATCTCGTTTAAGATTTTCGCCCATCTTGTATCTATGCGATCATCGACATCCGGTGAAAAGGATCGCTTTAAGCTCCCGTCGACATAACGCAACATTTACAAATACGCGCATAAATATGTAAATACGCGCATCTCATATATGCAGCATCATCAAGTTTCATATATATGCTAATTACTACAAATCATCTTTCTTCCATAATTATCCTCCACTACGCTTACGCATCCGCGCGGCTCCCTCCCCTCCCCCCGCTTCGCCCTCCTTCCCCCCCACGGTCTTTCCGTACGTGTTGTTTAAAGAGCGCGATCCACCGACTCGCCGGAAATAATGGAAACGCATTTCGCTCGCGCCAATCTTTCAACGCGCTCTCTCTCTACTTACACGCTCGTTTAACCGCACGCTAATGCGCGGCCGTCATTTATTATTCGAATGCGTCTCCTATATTTAACCGGCCGCGAGAGAGCTCCGTGTTTGCTTGTTTCCACACACGCTTCGTCTCGCTCTATATTCCGATTTTCCGATCTTTCCTCTCGATCTTTTTCCTCTCTCATCCGGTATCCAAGCACGCCCGTTTCCCGTACCTCGTCGCGCTCTCCGTCCTCCGTCACGGGCCTGTCGCGTGTCCGTACCTCGTCATATCTCATATCAATTCAGCGCTTACAATGTCGAGAGCGCGCACGCGGCCCCGTTTCGCTCGCTCGAGCTGCTTTAGCAAATGCGATAGTTTACATCAGCCGACTTCTTAGGCACGTGGCTCGCGAAGAGCAGAGTCGTACACAGAGAGAAGACAGTGATAAAGAGCTAGGTCTATTCTTGCGATTTTCGTCATGTGGCATGGGCATTACTAACTTACGTAAAGAAGTCGTTTGTGGTCGTTTTCAGAAAAGCGATTTTTTTTAACTAGATAATAGATGATAGATAATAGATAATAGATAATAGATAATAGATAATAGATAATAGATAATAGATAATAGATACATCGTTATAAAATCAAATTATTAAAAATAGATCAACATATTAGCAGGCAATATCATATATTTAATTGGAGCAAAAATGAAATTTTGATAGAGTGGAAAAATTTTTGTCGTTTCTTTCGTTAAAAAGACATTGCAGAATGTGAACGTGATTCAATAACACGAATTTTGGAACGCTAAACACATAAGCCGAGCCGACACCGACTCGGCTCGCGTCAATCACCATATAAGAGAGGCAGAGTGGTGGTAGTTTACTTTGGTGCGTATACCAAGTTCCTCGCCACATGGTTGGAGAAGCCGAAGGAACGTAATAGAGCGGAAGGGTGAGCCAGCGGGTGAGAAGCCGAAGAGCGGCACGAGGGAACGTCAACGTTACGTTCCACGTCGGAGTGACGTTTCTAATGCGAAACTAAGAAATTAGAACAGTCGCGCTGTCTAATGAGATACTAATTGCGCCGCATTCTCGTTGTATTGACTCGACTCGGGGATCAGATAAACATGACTCCGACCGAGGGAAAGTGTGCGAGACATGTCCGTGAGATTTAATCAAATTGCTGAATTTATGTGCCGGCAAACGGTCTCGATGAGAAGAGGAATGATTAAGATCGAATATTGAAGTATTTGTTGATAACATTTATAGCCAATCCGAGTCCTGATATTTAATCACGCGCGCATTTATAAACGCACATTTATATTCGAAGAGAAAGAGAGGGAATATAATTATTATAATTTATGTTTAATTAAAGAAATGCTCATAAGAACATTTGCGTTATATTAGAGTGATATATTAGAATTTAAAACATAATTAAATAATCACAAATATGATAATTATGGATAATTGTTGGTATGATATTTATGTTCACACACACACACACACACACACACACACACACACACACACACACACACACACAAAATAATAAATCATGAGAAATAAAAAAGAAAAAAAAAAAAAAAATATATATATATAACATGGCAGAAACCGTGTTTAAATTCAATCAGTTTCCATAAATTAATGAGTGAAGTTAATATTATCTACTTTAAAATAAATCTCTTCGAATTCAATCAGTTTCCATAAATTAGTCAGCCAAGTTGATATTATCTATTTCAAAATAAATCTCGAGGGTTAAATGTCAAGCATGCATCTAACACGCAGAATCGGCGGGGTGGGGGGGAGGGGGGAATATAATTTATGGTAGCGCAAGCAATCACACATAGCACTCCTTACCCTTATATCTCAACGCGTTCAACGAGGCACGATAGTGTCATGCATTTGAAAATACGATTCGACCACAGACTGCACGCGCGGATAAATAATACGGAAGAGAATACGCGAAAAAAAAGCGCGCAGCCTTTATCAGGAGGAAGCCGCGAGCGAGACGAGTTGCATCTCGACCGTAAGATCCCTTGTCTTTATTCAACATAGAGATGTAACAGACTAATAAATAATAATATAATGAAATAAAAAATTTATTGTAATGGAGCGATAAACGTTTTACTTATTTATATCCGTAATTTATTTTATTTCATTTTACGTAGATCCGTTTAATTTTAGAAAGTTAAGAGAATTCTGAAGATAATATTAATTAATGCAAAAAAATTTAAATATAATAATAAAATAATATTAACTTATTATGAGCTTGTGAGCTATGGGGATTATATATGTCAAAACTTCAGGTGTTGAAAATATCTTGTATTGAAGCATTGCATGAAGATGCAACGTCGATTGCAAGTGATTAGGAGCGATTGCGCGATAACGCAATGGATCCGATTAGATGATGTGTATCTTCAGAGTCGGTGAATAGGAGCTAACCGTTCGTTAAATATATTGTACATGCGTTGCAGCCCGCAAAGTCTGAGCAAAGAGTTGGCGTGAAAATGCCGGCGCGTTTACGTTATCGTGGGAAAGAGACATTCCGATAGTGCGGTGAGAGACGAACAATTACACGTCGCTTGATACGAGGAGAGCTCGTAATTGGCGTCTATAATGATGATTTGATATAAGCACGACACCTTAAATAAATTGATTAATGATAACCGATAAATTGGTAATCATAAAGTAGAAAGGCAAATCAGGCGTGTCGAGATAAATCTATTTACTTGTCATGTTTCATAAGTTCTATACGTGCTCTCTTTTTCGCAATGTTTACTCCATATTTTTCCTCGTGATTTTGTATGCGCATTATAAATCGTTCTAAGGAATTATAAAAATGAGCTGTGTATGTAAAAAACAAGTTTATGGATATGTGTCAAACGTCAAATGTGTCTGACAGAAGCATGACAATTTCGCAGATTCTTCTATTATTTCTTCCGGATATTAAAATGCAAAATATAAGCACAATTTTCTTAACGATTTGGAAATTATTTAAGTTTAAAGTATTCTTATCAAAAAATCACGTATCGTAGCACTTATTGACAAATTTGACAAGAAAAAAAGCATTGTCAACAAAATAAAAATTTTCACGTATATTAAGGACTCTAATTTAAATATCTTAAAGGAAATTTTGTGCAAAATTTGATTTTCATCCACTTCCGTTTAAAAGCTATTTACTAAAAATTGGAGAAAAATATTATCTTTTTTCCTTTCTCCCTTTTTGCAAATTATTCTTTTTTTTTTTTTTTTTTTTTTTTTGTTTTTTGCAGGGAGTCTTGACGATCAAAAGTTTTTGTCATGAATTAGGAAAAATATTAATTATAAATATTTTCTTTATCAAGACATTAAAAATCATATTATTTTGTGATTTACTTTAATTCCTTTTATAATCTGGCTTTATTTATTTGGTTGTTCAAACAATATAAATGTAAGAAATAATGGTTTTTTTTAATTTTGAATTTTTTATACAAGTAAAGCGTCCTTAAATAAAAACCTACAATCTTAATTATCTTATTTATTGTTACTATCATTGGAACGATCAGTATTGCATATTTCACATAATCTTTGATTTAGTATTATTTGTTTCCACTAAAAGTCGTAAAAAAATGTATAAGATTTTGTTTAATTCTAAAAAAATTATGTAAACTAAAATATCGCGATTGCTTATAAAATTTTCTTCTAAAAGATATTTCCATTTCTACCGTTGCAAATTAATTCTAACGTAATTCTATTTAATTAACAATTATATATTAAATAAATATTCTTCCCATCGAGTTTCTACAACTCACTTTTATAATCACCAGCGCGTTAAAAGCGTTACTCGAGAACACGGATCTCAGCTACCGAAGTTCTACACGTGCTTCTCGTATTTCCATCTCGAAAGACAAGGTAGATCCCAAAAGATATAATCGCCTTGACAATCGATGATTTGCGCCATAACTCGATTCGGGCAATGATGTAATAATTAATCCGCAGCACTAATCCGCGAAACCTCGCACGCTTATCGCTTATAATATAACGCGGGTCTTGAATGGGGTGGGGGAGGAGGGGATAGGAGTAATGCCCATATAACATAATGATAATAAGACGAACCGATAAAGATCTCCTAGTACCGGTTAAACGCCTACAACATACTACAATAAGACACGATCGTGACTGCTCGTCGGAGCGCAGTGATCCTTACGAAGTGACTTTCCTCCCGAGATAACATCGAGGTTACATGAAAACTAAATGGCAAAAGACGTTGAGGGATTATAGTTCCTGCCTTGCCATGTTAGCGGTTGGATCTAGGTATGGACCGATGCTTTCTAAACGCTTTACGCTTTATGATCCGCGAGACATAATTTTTTCTCCCACGACAACTCAATAAATTGTAATCATGAGAACGTCATACATAATGAAATACACTCATGATAAGGAAATACACGCTTTGATACGATTTTATTTTTAAATGTCAGTACAACTTGCAGATTTATTAGAAATGATAGATCAATCGCAGAATCGGCGATTAAGACGAAAATTTTTCTTTAAATTAAATGTACATTTCAAAAATCAAAAGATAGATGGCGATAAGGACCTCAATCGATCCCAATTGTTTTTGTTATAAATTGATGATATTATTAGTAATGTTAATAAATTCAATTTATAAATTTACTTTATTTACAGTAACAAAAGCGTGATTTAGGCATTTTTCTTAAACAGGATTACGCTAGTGAAATATTGTTGATGCATTAATAAAAGAAATAAATAATGACATTTAAATAAATAAGATAATTTATCTCTTCAAATAACACTCGTTACTCCATATATTTACTGAAATGTGAAAAAAATCAATTTCTTGCAATTTTTTACAATTAAAAAAAAAGACATTTTGAAGCAATCAGTAATTCACGATGTTAAATTTCTCATAAAATGTATATTATTATTTTGTTAAAATAATCTAATAAAACAATAATAATTGTGTGCAGAAAATATTTTTTTTGCGCACAGAAATTCGTGACCGTGTTTTATATATCATTCTAAAAATATCTAACATATATTCAAAGGATCTGAATGCTGTCAAATACATATTCCATTTGTCTAAAATCGAATGCTCACCGATTTTAGAAACGTAAAAGTACGCGAGGAAAATGGAAGGGGATAAGAAAAAAAAAGAGGACAGGCAAGGCCACGCCTTAATGGAAACGAGTTAATGACCCATGGAAACGTAAATGCTCGACTAACGATCGACGAGTGATCATTATTTGTAGGTTATGGATAGTTATGTATTTATGGATTGTAGTTATGGATATAACCGCAGACAAACTGATATACTTACACTTTTCATATGATTTTATAGACATTATAGACAATAATCGAAACACGTTAACAAAGATCTCCTGGGAGATCTAATTAAAATTAAATGCAATCCGCACGTAACACGAAACGACACGTAATTTTTCAAGCGAACAAAAATTAAATAAAACAACTAAAATCCACCTATATGCAAATGTTGATTTAATAAGATAAAATTGAAACTAACTCATTTTTATTATTTCAGATTATATTTTTAAGTTTTAAAAATTTCTTAGCTTTAATAAAACATACATCGATATCTACTATTTACATTTGCATTAACAATGACTAATAATTTGTGTAAGAAAAAAAGATTTTTGAATAAATAAATGTAAAATGTATTTAATGAAGTTGTACATACGATAGGACAGGAATTTTAATCGTTGTGTTTTTTCTTTTTTGTTCTCAGGACGAAGTAAGTAACGACCCACGGCGGCTACGAGCCGTGCTCGAGCTAAGACGAGACTAATGACGAAATGGCATCGGGGAACTTGTGTGAGCTTTTCTGAACGAAGCCGTTATTATGCTTATTGTGTAAGCTTGCCCGATCGCTGATATTTCTGCGTTAAATCGATATCTTAATGACGCGTATGGATATATCCAATGCTTTACAATCAGATTGATTTAAAACGTGAGACGATATTAACTTCCATCTTTTTTTGCGATTTACCTTTCATATTATATGATTAAATTAACGTAACACATCACTCAATAAGTCTCCGGTCTAATTAAGAAAAACAAATTTTTTTTTAGAAATCACGTGGGTCTGTCAACAATGTTGCCATATATGTGTCAGACCGGGGACTTATTGAGTGATGTGTTAGATTAATGGTTAACGTTTATTTAGGCTTAAAAATATGAAAATGTGATTACTTCAGGAGATTATTATTATTTTCGAGAAAGCGCTCGTAAAAATACCTACTGTTTGCGTTAGTTGACTTTCTACTTTTCTATTTTACTCTATTTTCTATATATTTATGCTTATAACTTTATTCAAAATTTTTCAAAAGTTTTTTGTAGAAAAATATTAAGGGAAGAAACCAATCTAACAGCTAAAAAGAAAGGCTATCTTTAAGAATTTTTTTTCTGATAAATAATTGTGGTTTTTTTTTTTAATTACATCATAAAATACATGATTTGAATTACATTTTTGGTGAAAATTTCGTTAAAAAATATTAATATTATTTATATCTATAATAGCCTTCTATCTATAATATTTTTAGCAGCTTTAAAAAAAAAAAACGAGAGCGTGGCAACAAAAGCCTTAAAAAAAAAAAAAACAATTATTTTCTTAAAATAGCTTCAGTTGCACATATGAAATTTTCGATTGAATAATTTATTTTTTTTGCAATGTTAAAAAAACAAAAGTCAACGTCTCACCAATTTCGGAACTTTTTTCTCCAAAAGTCCGCCATTATGTAATTATTTTTATTATTTCTGATACTAATAACGCGATTAAAAAAAAAATTATTATTTACTAGAAAAAAAAAAATTATCAAAAATAGCCGTTACTCTGGTTGCCCCCTTTAATATGCTCTTCAACGCACTGCCATAAGTTTTCTTTCTCGAGATACTTCATCCCGTCATACTAACCATCTACGCTTTTGAAATGCCATGAGCGCTGTAGCGCGAGCAGCTGCATCTCGCAAAAACCTCGCGAAACATAAATAATTGGAAAATGTGGGTTACAAGGTATTCGCTATTCTGCTCGCGATATCGTATATTTGCTCGCGGCGAAGTACGTAGGAAATACATAAAGCGTCTATGCGGAATTCGCGTCCTGGATAACGAGAGCCGATACCAACGACGGGGTCTTTAAAACTGTCAATCGGGAGCACTGGACGAGGAGGTTTGCGATTCGCGTAAGAAAGAGACGAGAGCTCTCCCTCGAGCTCTCGTAATTCTTGTAAGTCGCGGAATGACTTGGGAGAATCGACGAGATGCCTGCTCGGCTCCGTGGCGACACGCTTAGCCTCGTTTGTCCCAAGTAATGGTCGCGGTCATAACTCAAGCGGCTCTCCGAGCTCGTTTATATATCTGGATGTGTGGCCGCGCAAGGACGGGACGATCCGGATTCACGGAAAAGACGGCTCGATCGACTCTCGGAGCACTCCTCAAACGATCTAGCAGTTATTTGCACAGTTATCCGATCGATTCCGTACGATTCTGATGAGAAAAGGCGTATTGTGAAAAATTTTCTAAACGTTCAGACGTACTTTCACGTGAATTTTCAGAGCTGAGTGTTTGTAAGAAATTTCAGGCAGTCTATCTTAATCATCGGAGACGTTTTTTCAAAGTTTAGAAAAATTTGTTTAAAAAATTCAAGTGTGTCTAAAAATTCAGACAGCATTTTCTTTGGAAATTCAGATAGGGTGTTTGCAAAAAAAGGATCCTGTCGACACTTTGTCTTAAAATTAAGACAAGATTTTTAATTATTAAGATTTATTATTAGTTATTAAAAGAATATCATTAAAACATTGTTAAGATTATTGATTTTTTTAAATAGTTGAAATATTATATTTGTTTGTAAATTAAACGAGAAAAAATTATTATATTATTATATTATTCCATTATATAAACTTAAAAAATTTTATTTAATAAATATAAATATATTTATATTAACGAAAACTTGGTAATAATTGCTTCAGTAAACAAAATAAATAATATAAAATTTTCCACAGTTATTTAGCTCATTAAAAACATTATCTAGTATTTTGGGAAATAAACGAATGACATAAATAGTAATAATTATCTTATATTTTTAGAAATTATGAAGATCGTAAAATTACATGTTAAATATTATTTTAAACAATTGCTCAGTATTAGATAAAAATTGCTAATAAAATCATAACAAAATAACACAAGACGAAATTTTTCCTACAAGATTCACTGGGGATCAAGACAAGATTTAAATTTCCAACAATTTTCGTTATTAATATTAATATTTTTACGAATAATTACCGTATCTTGAGTCTCGTGCAACCTTATTTTGTCTGAAGTTTCAATTTTTTTTTTTTTTTTTACAGTGCGATTCTTGACCGGCCAATATTTGTGTTTATTTCGATGCCTCTCTTGTCGTTATCTGATATTTCATATTTGATGCTTTATATTTATTGTCTTCTGTGCTGTTGAAATTTTGTTGCTATCAAAATTATATATCACATCCGTTTAGAAAGGATAAAGGGATATAAAGGATACAATAGGATATTTTCTAGGATAAAATAGGAAAATACGAGAAAGAGAGAAAGAAAATGAAGAAATAAAATTATTAAAATTGAAATTTTTTTTTTTATCTTGCTGTAATCGCGCTCTTATTTGATGTATTGTAATTAGAGCCTGCGCGACTAATCGATGAAAATTGACCAAAGTGCGTCAACTACATGGAGCCAATGGCCTTAATGACTTAATGACGCGTCGTCTTCCTTTATATCATTCTGTTAACCCGCTGCCTTTTAACGAGGATAATAATTATCAGCAATAAATTTCACGACGCTGATTTAATGTTCAATGTATTCATTACTGGACAAACTAGTAATGTGTGTAATGAAGATAATAATATAAATACAAGAGAGAGAATTTATCCTATTTATCCTATTTAATTATCATATTTGTATCTGACATTATCTCTTACGCGAGATGGTCGTTAGATCGTTTTAATTAATATTTATAATAATTATTTTTTTGTACATGTTTCCAAAAAAATAATACAAATATATAATAAGAAGAATATATAATGATATTTTTATTAAATATATAATGATATTATATATGATACAATTAGGCAAACATACATTTCGATTTGACCCGATCAATCTTTATAGAATGATATCTGATAATACCTATAAATCGGTCAAAAAAAGAAGGACACAGAATATGGATATTTTATTTATAAATCAAGTATATACAAGAGTACACACGAGAAGCATGTTGGATTTTTGCGACATCGTAAAAAAAAAAAGAAAAAAAAAAAAAAAACGGTGACGAAGAAAGTCACTTCTTCGGTATAAACGTGCTTTATTAAAATGTAATAATCATTTATTGCTTGTCTTTTGCGCGACGAAAGCTTATCATTAAGCGGTCAGTGGCTAGATTGCCGCTGTAATTATCAGATGACATCGGATGACAAGCGGGTGAACCGCCTTTAAGTCATGAATACTTAAATATCGAATCGAATGAGCACACGCGGCCGCGCTTTCTACCCAGGGCAACTTTGTACTTGTGAAGCGTAGCTTGTCACTTGGCGCAAGATATCGCGGTTGCCGCTCGAGCAATTTTAATGCATCTACAGCTATAATTGCACCTGTATGTGTTTGGCCTCCATTGTCGTTTCCCTTCCGGCGATCTTTCGTATCTGTCGATGATGACCGCGCGCAATTAAAAAATACGTGACGAGCAAGTCGAGTGGCACCTTAGCAGTTTCGTTATAAAGGCGATGCAATTCGTATTCGAACGACTCACTTCGTCCACGATTCGCACATTCTTAGGAAGGCAATATCCGTTTGAATCTTTGAAAAATGAGTAGATTTTCTAGATTTTTTCTAGCGCAACGATTTGACAAAAACTTTTTTTTTTTACAATATTAATATAATATTGTTAAATAAAAATTTTCAACTTAAAAAATTTTAAAGTCATGTAAATATTTGCGGAATCTAATTTTATGGTGTACAGGGAAACGTTTATTTATCATAAAATGAAATAAAAAAATATAAGTTTCTTTTTTTATTAATTTTTAATAATTTTATAATTATTAAAAAATGGTGGCATATTGAAAAAAGTTTTTTTTTTTATGAGAAATCAGAATTTCATGCACACCGTGCATGAAAATACAAATCTGTAAATATTCGCATAATTCTGAAAAAAAAATTTCTTCTAAGCTGAAAATTTTTATTTAAGTACTCTTAATAATATTATATTAATATTGTAAAAAAATAAATGGCCTGCAGGACTGCATCGTCTACGCCAATTATCGAGTCTTATTCGACTGCTGTCATGATTTATACGGAAAGCTCTGTTCTTAAACGCTATTATTATCACGATCTCAGTTAATAAGATTATTAATAATATAATTAATAAATTTTATTTTATTAATAAAATCTAATAAATTATTATTTTTCATATTTTTATATATAAAAACTATATTATATATAAAAATCTTATTAATTTAAAAATAAAATTTTAACATCTCAATTACTTCAATTTTTAAATATTAAAATTTCTTCCCAAATATATTTTTTATTAATTTTAAATAAACAACCCCCCCTAAAATTATTTATATTTGAGATCGGATTAAAAGATGAAAGATGTGAGATTTGAGTGAGAAAGCTACGCGCATCGTTGAAAAATTATTATTAATTTATGTTTGCGTGAATATTCTTGCCGTATTGTTTCGTATTTTCTAATTTAGTCAGGTTAGGTTAGGTTAGGTTAGGTTAGGTTGCTATTACAATCTAGCTTTCTATGTTTAGGCTTTTTTTCGCGCCGATCTGATCATTTATTTCCACATATTTCTCTCTCTCTCTCGAGAGAGAGAGAGACACTGAATCAAATTTATCTAAAATCTTCATTCTGTTATTAATCTCCCAACACCTTTCTGATTGCACGAAATAGGCGTAGTTTGATAATTTTCTACAATCACATTACTCGTTCTGTCGGAATCAATTCGATTTTCGCTTTAGATTTAACGCGTAGGTATACGAAACAATTTGCACTCCGAACACGATCGTCGGCCATTTGCTTCGCATGGAATTCCACTAATTTGCCGATCATTTTTAACAAATTCTAGACATTTTACTCTACCTTTTCTGCGCTCCGTGCCGTCTTCTCGGTTCTGCCGCCGATACGGATGTAATTAAAAGCAACGTGACGAGCAAGTCGAGCAGCGGCCTGAAAGGGCGGTCGTAGAGCACGGCGCTGTCAATTCGTCACGTGAAAGTTGCCCGAAGGAGAAACTAGAAGCCAACTAACTGACATATCTATCTCAAGAATGAAACGAGGAAAGTAGTAATGATTTTTGAAATCTATTTCGCCAAATTTTAAAATTTTCGTAATTTGCATTGACCAAGAATTTGTTAACGCGACATAAAAGTCGACTCTTGTTGCGCATTCTATGATAAAAGGATTCTCTCTCTCTCTCTCTCTCTCGCATGTAAATGAGCAATCAATGTAACGTTGGTATTTTTATTCTAATCACTTAGCACGTGTCCCGTGTAACGATCCAGCTGATTAGCAATGTAAATGTCATTTCGCTGTGCGCGAGTTGCATGATTGTAAACAATAGAAAAAAAAATGCAATTAAACTGACAGACTAAACTACGAGCTGACGTCTATCTCAGGAGTAGGACAAGGAAAATTAGTGTTTCTAGCGTCGCCGGTATTCGAGATGCTTTTGGGGTTGCGCTTTAACAGGAGAGAGAGAGAGAGAGAGAGAGAGAGCGTCTTAGCATTATTGGTTTTACCCTCGAGAGCCTTTGGAGAGGGATTACCGTAAGTGGGAAGGGTGAGAATGAGAAGAGAGCCTTGCGGAGAGATGCTTCTCACCGTTTCCTACGCTTCACTGCAAGACCGCTTCGCTTAAGTAATTAGACTGCCGACTTGTTCGTTACCTCAGTCATTCCTGAGGAGGAGCAAAACTGCCAAGGATGCTACGCGTATGTTAATGCAACTAGCTAATACACTACGAGCGAGCTTACAATTAGCGATTTGTTGAATGATTTAGAAGAATTATTTTTTATTTTATTAGGATTATTTATTTTATTATTAAGAATTATTTTTTATTTTACTTTTGCTTCCTAATAGAGGAAGCTTTGTTTTTATAATTTCCTTTTTTTTATATTTTAGTGCCAATGTATTTAAAATGTTTTAAAATGTCGAAAAAACATATTTTTACAAAATGTCCGTGTGTGCAGAAGCACTGGTTGCTCTAATTTCCGCCGATTTCGGGCTAAATTTTTTTATATGAAAGAGTATCATTAAAGGTTGGTTGGTATTATACTTGGCTAGGATTAGTGAAGGGATGTATTTTTTATAAAAATTTGAATTTTTCAAAAAAAGGATGTTGTTGCTCTAAATTCCGCAAATTTTGAGATATCGGACTAAATATTTTTATATGAATAGAATATCATTAAAGGATGATTGGTATTGAATTTGATGAGAGTTTATAAAAGGGTTTATTTTTTTATGAAATTTTGAATTTTTCAATAAATGTCTATTACCCGCTTTTCCACAGCAAATCCACAAATTTTGAGATATCGGACTAAATATTTTTACATGAATAGAATATTATTCAAGAATGGTCGGTATTGAATTCGATGAGAATCAGTGGAAAACTTCATTTTTTTTTAATTTTGAATTTTTTTAAATAAAAATATGGTTGCTCCAATTTCCGCAAATTTTGATATATCAGGCTAAATAATTTTACATGAGACATTTTTACTGATATGAAAGGCAATGTGCAAGTTTCTAATTTGCACAATTTTTTACTTGTTTTAATTATTTTTAAAATTATATTTTGATTTTGCCCCCTGAAATTTTATTCTCATTCCACGAGAAAAACAGAAAATGACGACGAGTCTTCGTGAATCTTTCCGGTTATTAGATATGTCATTAAACTTACATGATTTATTATACCTACTTAACATAAACACGGCGTAACACGGGGTGTCTTGATAAATATTTCTTTTCATCAATACCGGCACGTGTCCGACGAAGCGCCAAAAAAAAAAAGAAAAAAAAAAAAAAAAAAAAAAAAATAGCCACACCGACGTAAGGAGCCGCAATCATGTGAGGCATTTTACAGACGCCGTCGCAGTGCATCGCGACGAAGATGAATTTCTCACAACGATTTTTATGACCACGCACGTGTATATAGAAATCGATCGCGGCCGTAAGAGCCGGTTGTAAGAGCCAATCAGAGACGGGAAACTAACGACTCGGGGTCCCGGCGCGCGGATGCCTGATCGTGCGGAACAAACTGCTTTTCCGATAATATTACTTAAAGCTTGCGTACTATGATCGTCGCTTTGAATGATTACGCGTTGTAAAACGCGTTTTCACTTCGAAACTCATACTCGTGCCGGACGACCCTCGTTGGCCGACAGTAATTTATACTACCGCGCAACACACAACATTCGATAATTATCATTTGCAATGCAACTTATACTCCACGAGCCTGTAATTTCTCATCTATCTCTCTCTCTCTCTCTCTCGGCTCGGATCGTTAGAGCCTTGCTTCGCAGATAAATTGTTTGACGGTAAATAGATCGTAATCAGATAGTTCTCCCTCTTGTTATATTTTACGCTTCGCTGCGACGGTTTTCATAAAAATTAATGTTTAGAATTAATAACTTGCTGACATGCCCACAAAAGCGTAAAAATCTTAGACACTTAATGTTTTTGAAAATAGAATGAATCATTTATGAAAATGAGCAATTTATGAAATATGAAAATGAGCAATTTATGAAATCAGTATATGAGGTCAGTTTTGAATTCAAATAAGCGGGAATTGTGTAGTCCTTTTTAGTAAAATTCTTTTGAGTAAAAATTTCCACGTATTTTCAAGAAACAAATCAAATAAGGCGAATAATGATATATTTTTTCAAAAATACGAGAATAAATTAAATAATAATCTACCATTGCAATTCTTGTTTCTTTTCTATGTAAAACACGCATTTTTTCTAAATTAATATATATATTTATAAAATATGTACAAAATATTTATAATAATTATTTGAATATTTTTATAAATATTTATCAAAATATTTAATAAATATTTTTGTAAGCTTAGATTTGACAGATCATAAAGATTTATCATAAATATCATAAAAATATTTATAAAAATATTAAAAAATATTTACAATATATTAGCATAATTATTTATTTTTTACTTACCATATTATATAAAATATTTTATTTATAATAAATTTTCAATATCTTAAAGAAAGAGAGAGTCAAGTACGAAGCCACTTTAAGACATTCATATATTCTAGAAGCCTAAAAAAGCCGTCAATGATCAAGCGCGGCTAATGATCTTGAAATTTTCACGCAAATATTTTTCAGCAAATCGGTCCGCCTGATAACGCCGGTTGATTATTATGATTTGATTTATATGCAATTACATAGGCGCCGGTGGTGCGCGTTCGTGTCGTACAGGGTGACGCGCAGTGTTTACCACGTGAATTATTATCGTGCGGGAATCACACGAGAGAAGCAGTCATTGCGGGGAAAGGCGAGTCGCGTTTAGAATCGCATATTTGCATGGTCCTTGTTTGGCGAGGTGCGTAACGCGCATTTCCTCTACAGAATACATGACAATCTAAAACGAACTCAATTATCTCGCGATAGTACAATTCAAAATTTTATACTCTGAGTTTAAAAATGATTGTTAATAAAATACACTTATGTCATATTATGCTTAGACAGGATATTGCTGCTGCTTTCGACAATTTATAATATAAAAATATTACAGTGATTATTAAAACAGAAAATAATTTGCACATTTTAGACGCAGTTTATTTTAACTTAAATGATAAACTACGCTTTGGACACTCATTGTGAATAAAAGTGGATGATTATTTAATTATCAATTTAATCAATAATGTTCCAACTGCTTTAATAATCATTGCAGCATTTCTATAAACTTTATACATGCTGACAGAAATCTGACATCTTTTCTAAACTTAATTAATGCAAATACACTTCATTAACGTCCATTTTCAATTAGTAAATATAGCACTTTAGCGAAATATAAATGCACTAATGTCATGCGCAAATGATAGCTAAAATTGTCATTAAAATTGTCTTTAAAATTTCATATAATATATAAACATTATCAATATTGTTGCTTATATTACATATATATTACATATCTATGACATCAACTATTAAAAATCAAACTAAACTTTATTTTGACTGACCCAACAATCTCTAAAAAATTATATTTACTATAATATAAGATGTTTATATTGTATTCTTTCTCTCTCTCTCTCTCTCTCTCTCTCTCTCTCTTTCTCTCAGTCATTTTTCTTAATCGATTTATGTGAATTTAAAACAACATTTTTTAGTAGGAAGAAAAAAACAATTTAGAAAAAAACCTCATATTTTGCAGAAAATTTATAATATTTGTCTTGTTTTTTTTTCAAACACATTTTAGTAAAAAAAAAAAAAAAAAAATCATGGACATGTGTTGTTTTAAAAAATCACATGATTCAATTATCTCAATACTCGAGAAGGATAGGCATTCTATTTTTATCGAATTCTGTCACGTATTGACGTAATCAGTGAGGTTCTTCAGAAACAGTTCCGACGTAAACAAGCGAATAGCGACAGCTGAAACGCGCATGTTTACGCGCGTGTAGGATACGCAACGTGGCGGCAATAATAATGCGCGCGTGATTTAAAACCGTCTCTATGCCAGGTCTCTCTACGTGACGGTGATCGGCGCGTACCGCTGCATCCGCAGCACGAGGTAAGGCAGGTAGAGAGCGAAAAGAGAGACGGAAGGATTTACTTCGTCTCGTCGGCGGCAGGATCCTTCCAAGTCGGACGTTTATTCCGTCGACGAACTTTCCGACCCCGGGCTCCTCCCAAGCAACAACCGGCTTGTTATAGAAGACGGCATAACCGGACTTAGACCCCGACGGCACAAACACGCCGAGAGGGAAAAAACACTCAAGACAGCCTCTAGACAATAAAAGTTGCCGTAAAACTTGCTCGGCCGGCGGTTCGTTAATTTCTCAGATTTATCGGCGTGTAAACTTGCTGAATCAATGTCTGTCTAGGGCTTACGCGGCGATGTTACGTGAGGTATTGTTTAGAATCTCAGGCTTTCTCACGCATATTGTCATTTGTAGAAGATTTGCTGAGAATGTCATATCAAAGAGATAAAAAGTTGGCTTTATGAAAACGCGAAGACAAGTCTTAGGAAAATTTTGCGCCTAAACAAAAAGATATATATCTATGGTAGATCCACCTTTGCAAAAGGATCGACTAGTTTAGATCTTTTTATGACGTGCGCGATTTCTTGCGAAAAACTGAACTTGACCTAGATGTTCTTGGATGAAAATATTGACAGATATGAGTTAACGCTAGGACCATCCCGTGTTGCAGGTCCGCGCACGAGAAGAGTGAAGAGGACAGACGGACGCGGCGGCGGTACACCCGAAGAGAAGCGTCCCAGGACGGCGTTCAGCGGCGATCAGTTAGCGAGGCTGAAGAGGGAATTCGCTGAGAACCGATACCTTACGGAAAGACGGAGGCAGCAGCTCTCGAGGGATCTAGGTTTGAACGAGGCACAGATCAAGATCTGGTTCCAGAATAAGAGGGCGAAAATCAAGAAGGCCAGCGGCCAGAAAAATCCTCTCGCGCTCCAGCTGATGGCGCAGGGGCTCTACAATCACTCGACGGTACCGCTCACTAAAGAGGAGGAGGAGCAGGCCGCGGAACTCCAAGCGAAATGACGTATGCAAACTTAAAACGGAAACATTCGACAAAATGTTCACATGCAACTTGGAAACCCTAAATTTCGTATCTGACCCCAAAGATGCTATAAGCAAAGATTAAATTATCTCTCTCTATTTCGTTTTAATCCTTCGCGCAAGGATTTTTGTGGAAAAATCGGGAGAAGGAAAAGTAGAATCTCTGCAAAAGTTAAAATATACTTAGGTAGAATAAAAAAAATTCTTTCGATACGATTAAATAAACATTTGATAATATTAGAATCTCACGAAGCGATCTTTTTTTTTTTTTAATGAATCATCTTTGCGAAAAAGAATGCGAATATCACAAAAAATATTTTTATTAATTTTGCTAATTGTGCAAGTTTCTGAAAGCAAGTCATAATTAACCAAAGCGGTGTAAATTTTCGTGTTATTTAAGAAGAAAAAAAAATATGTGGTGTGTTATACTTTGAAGAGTCATATTGGCCAAATAGGTAATAAAAAGGAAAGCTTTCTGAGCGGGCCCTCGAAGTTTACGGTCTGCCATTTCTCTTCCTTAAAACGAAAGACTGGAGTATTTATTTCGTTAGATGTACTAGAGTGACAACTCGTTAGACAGCAAACGAATCAACTCGAGGAATTCTTGTTCTTGTAATTAGAGCTTCCGATAGAACAGCATTTGACGTATGTCGCTCGCCTTCGTTCGACAGTTAATTGTGAGAAAAAAAAAGGAAAAAAAAAAAAAAGAAATGTTAGTTACCGAGATGGCTGATAAGTTACGGTCGCGCGCCGTTTCTTGCCATCGCTTTGAAAGGTGATGAAAGGAGATGAAGTAATATAAAAACCACGGCACACGTTCCTAGATCGAGGCACGACAGGATCAGATTTTGATTTTCGTCGAGAGAGAAAATTTTTCTCACACAAAATTTGATCCGCTTTTAAGGGTGAAAACAAAAATGTGTTCGATTAGCGTACTGCGATGGCATGCAGCGGTTAATTTTTCACGAAGGAGATTAACAAGTGCCATTTTTTTGCAATTTTTTCCGGCAAGACTATTTACACGAGAACGTGCGGAATCACCTCCGTGATTGAGAGAAGACTAGAAATCGAGTGAGTAAGGAGGAAAATTAGGTTTTACATTAATTTATTGTATAAAAATGTATTATATATCGCGAAGAAAAATTGGAGTGATTGCGACGTGCAATAGTATATATATATATATATATATACATATATATATATGAAGAGAGAGAGAGAGAGAAGCAAATATAAAGAGATGAGCTATGTATAGGTGTGTTGTATATGTAATCGACGAAGCGACTTGTACATAATTTATCACTTAGCGGCGGCGTTGTGTCCCGATATAGACTGTTTAAAATATAACTTAGTTATTTATTTACGTATGACGATATGTATGAATCGTAGCGATCATACGAACGATCACGCGACAACTGATACTTGTAAGATTATTTAAATTCGAATTAAATATTCCCAATTATCAAGCCATCGAACATGATTTATTTTCTCAGCGCTTACCTCTCCTCACGTCACGTGAACGTTTGCTCAGGTAAAGTATAATCGGTGACAGCTGCGGGAATCGAAAGCCTGATTAATCAATGATTAGGCGACGTACGTCATTTGCGAAATGTGTTACAATCAATGATTATAAGATGTAAATGAAGTGTCATCGAAACGAAAAACAATTTTGAATTATATTTAAGTAATACTAAGATTTATTAAACGTTTTGCAAATCTTTTCGATATTTATTTAAAAATTATTAACATTATTAATAATAAAATTAATTAAAACAATTGCAAATTTTTTATTAAGAAACTATCTCTCTTTAAAATTATTTTTTCTAAGATTATATTATTTCATAAATATAATAAATGCTTAATTATAAATATTTATTATAAACAAAAATTATCTCCAGTTTTTTTAAATAATTAATGACAGAAAAAAATATTATTACACAGACAGAATTTAAAAAATTATTAAAAGTTATTGTTTTCTACATGAAAATAAAATTCTATTTATAGAATATTAACAATAATATAAAAAAGTCAAATAGATTTAAAATCGTCAAAGAAAACTTTAAAAATTATTAAAATTATTAAAAATTATTAAAAATTGTCTTCTATATAAAAGTATAATTCTATTTATAGAATATTAACATTAATGTAAAAAGTCAAATATAGATTTAAAATCGTCAGATATAACTTAAAAAATTATTTTAAAAAATTATTAAAAATTATTAAAAATTGTTTTCTATATAAAAGTATAATTCTATTTATAGAATATTAACATTAATGTAAA
>JBCEZV010000019.1:1539508-1566879 GCA_039654365.1 Cataglyphis livida
AAATTATTAAAAATTGTTTTCTATATAAAAGTATAATTCTATTTATAGAATATTAACATTAATGTAAAAAGTCAAATGTAGATTTAAAATTCATCAGAGAAATTTTTTATCTTTTCTACCATTAACCCGATATGAAAAGGAGAGCGAGAAAGATAGTCGGGAGCATCTCTGCAGGGATGAAAGCGGCGGGGCGGGTCGATTCGCATTCAGCATTTGGCGCATGCTTTCCACCCCTGCCGACTCGTTTCAGGCATCGTGCGGACTCCATGGGAAAGCCCCTCCTGCCGACGAGATATCGATTGATTTACGGTCAAAAGGTGGCCATCGTTGATATCACGCCAGCCACGCCTACGTTGTACCGTAAACGCGTTGCGTGTGTGTTGCGTTACGCTGATCGCGAGTGGTGTCAGATTACACAACGCGTATCATACTTCATTTAACCCGGCTCTATCATTGTCCACGCGAAACTCTATTCTGTCTCCCCCCCCCTCCCCCCGATACCTTCGCGTATCTCTTTATTACATCGTTTATGGGGAAAATATTGAATTTTCCTGGAAAAAAAAGGAATAACGAGTCCAATTATCTAAGATAGTTCTGTATAAAATATAATTATGAGATACGTGGAGCGAATAATATAATAAAAAAAAATAATATAATATAATATAAAAGTTGTGATAATTTTTAAATAAAACGAGAGAAATTGTACACTTGAGATAAAATGAAAGCGACAAAAATACGGCGTAGATTATTATTGAATGTCAAATATTTTTGTCGCTAGAAATGCCCGAAGGTCGTAAATTGAAGATATTCGAGAAACGCATGGAAACTCGAACGCAGCTGTCAAAAGGGACGACCGATAAGTAATAGGTAACATTAACGTACAAGCAACAGCGGAGTGGAAGGACTGACATGACGAATAATCGGCGATAGTCACTTTCCACTAGACTTCCGTTATACCCTCGTCCACGAGAAGAAATGACTCTCTTTAACGACGTTGCGACGATTAGATATTCTCTGCCTTGACCTAGTCAGGTTTCCTTAAAATCGAATACAAATGCTTAGTCATTATTGTAATTCCGAAAGAAACAAACTTGACCGAACCAGCAATTTAGATGACTAATTCTTGACGTAATATGGAAATTAGTAAATCGCAATCTATCTTGCATGATATAAACGAAGAATGACAAATGTTGACGTTCAATTATATACAGGAATTTCATCAATATCGTTTCCGTTCGTCCCACATTTGCATAAACAAAATATATATTTCGTGTCAAGATTCTCGGCTTTATAAACAGTCTTCTTATTCAAGAATCTTATTTCATAATCTTAAAAAAAAAAAGGCACATACATTACGCAGCATCAAATAATCTGGCCGTCCTCACAAACACATTATCGTTACTTGTTCCTCGTGCTCGGATTTCATGATTAAATGCCGGAATCGACCGCGTTTCGGCGCCGCTCGGGAATGTATGGAAATCCATGCCGGTCTCTCTCTCTCTCTCTCTCTCTCTCTCGTCGGTGACTAATAATAGCCCGAAGATCTCCTCGGGGATCCGGCCAGTACCCCGGGGTCCGATACGTCGCGGTCAGCATGCCCAATACGTCCCTGTCAGATTAGAATCGCGGTACTTGACAGACTCGCGCTTCTGTCTGTCCGTACGTCCGGCGGATGCGTCTCCGCGCCGGGGTGACGGGAGGGATAGGAGGAGGGGGGAAGGGGGAGGGGAGGAGGGGGGTCAAACGCCACGCCAGATACATAAAGACGATCGCGTTCCCGCTCCTTTGTCCCGGAATCTTTACAAATGAGATACAACCCAAGAGAAAAGCGGATGCGCGTTAGGAGGGGTGGAGGGGGGGGGGAGGGAGGGTGAGCAGGCATTAACCCCGGTCGACCCGTTCTCGACATTCTTGAAGAAACGCGTGTTATTCCTTGCGAAGGGTTGGGTGGAGGGGGATGGGGTGGGGAGGGGGGAGAGTCAGACTCTCGATTATGCATCCGTCTCGTTTGGGTCTCGCTCTTGTGCAACGATCTCTTTCGCTACTTCGATAGGGATCTGCCTGTCCGCGTATAGCGGAGTCGGACACGGAAAATTAGGCCACTTATCGACGAATAATGAACGAGTTTCTTCGAATATCAAAGTGTTTTCTGTCGACTGTTCGTAACAGTGTGGTGGTTTTTTTTTTTTTTTTTTTTTTTTTTTTTAGATCGCGCGTTCGGTCATTGATGGATGGATTTAATCGTAAATTATTGTACATAAAATTTGATCGCTCTTTGCTCGCTAAATAACGATTTCGACGTATTCAAGTACATCTGTGAACGCTCTCTTGCAATGGTTCCCGGTAAAGTCGGAGCAATAGTATGATTTTTTTTTTTAACCCGGTTATTAGACCGATAAGAAAACGCTGGGATCATTATCTAAGTATCGCCACATTTCCTCCTGCTTGTGTAGCAGGCCTTCTTATATTAATTGATCGAAACAGGAAATTGAAGACATTAACGGATTTAACGGATTTATTTCTCTTACCATAGAGTAATAAACGATTTCCATTGCCTCCTTGTTATTCAATAAGACGACTGTGCAATAAATATCTTTAAGAAGATAATCAAAAATTAGTGAATGAAAATTAATTCACATAGTTAATTATATTTTTAGAAAATATATGAAATTTAAATATTCTAAAGGTCTTCGAATTTCATTACATTCTTGTTATTCAATAAGACAACTGTGATAAATATCATCGAGAAGCTAATCAGAGATTAATTAATAAGAATTAATTTACATAATTAATTATATTTTCAGAAAATAAAAAATTTAAATATCCTAAAGCTCTATATCTTACAAATATCAATTTAAAATAGAAGAGAGAATGACCCTTAGATTAATTATTATAATAGCTGATAATAGCTCTATATATATAATGCACATAGATACTTATAAATATATCGCAAATTCTCATTGAATATTATTTTTTTGACATTAACGGATTTATTTCTTTTATCATAAAGTAATAAACAATATCCCTTGCCTCCTTGTTATTCAATAAGACAACTGTGCAATAAATATCTTTAAGAAGATAATGAAAGATTAGTGAACGAGAATTAATTCACATAGTTAATTATATTTTCGGAAAATATATAAAATTTAAATATCCTAAAGGTCTTCGATTTTCATTACATTCTTGTTATTCAATAAGACAACTGTGATAAATATCATCGAGAAGCTAATCAGAGATTAATTAATAAGAATTAATTTACATAATTAATTATATTTTCAGAAAATAAAAAATTTAAATATCCTAAAGCTCTATACCTTACAAATATCAATTTAAAATAAGAGAGAGAATGACCCTTAGATTAATTATTATAATAGCTGATAATAGCTCTATATTTATAATGCACATAGATACTTATAGATATATCGCAAATTTTCATTGAATATTATTTTTTTGACATTAACGGATTTATTTCTTTTACCATAGAGTAATAAACAATATCCCTTGCCTCCTTGTTATTCAAAAAGACGACTGTGCAATAAATATCTAAGAAGATAATCCGAGATTAATTAATGAGAATTAATTTATTAGTTAATTATATTTTCAGAAAATATAAAATTTAAATATCCTAAAGCTCTACACAATCTTGCATAAATCAATTTAAAATATCAGAGAGGATGATCCTTAGATTAATTATTATTATAATAATTGATTATATTACTGATATTATAATAACTGATATTATAAATTATTATAATAACTGATAATGCTCTGTACTTATAATGTACATACTTACAGATACATCTACACAAATTCCTATTTAAATAAAACAAATAGTGGTAAAGTCTACGATTGGATCGCAACGCTTAACGGCGCTATGGTACGCACGCCGATAAGAGTGCGCGCGCTATCAATCGACGCACTCGCATTCCTCTCGGCGCGCTCTTAGCGTAGCGCCGATTTATCCGCGCGTCGCGTCGGATAAGCGGCAGCCTCCGAAAGCGCCGATCGTATCTCCCTTCGCGGCATGATTCTTTTTCCCGGTTCGCCTCACCTGGTCGACGGCGCGGCGCGGCGCCCGCGGTTGGCGATGGATTAAGAAGAGGATAATAATCCGTGAGCGGCCGTGAGAGAGATCGAGCGACTCCGGAGATCCCCGAGGATGATTGTCGTCGGTGAACGGGGCATTAGTCGTACGGTAGCCGATGCCGATGGATACGCGCTCGCCGTCGGCGTTGGCGGATGAGGGAGGGGCGGGGGCTGAGGGGCAGGGGGGAGGGAGGGTGCAGGGACGGTGGCGAGACAGAGATGGAAGGAGAGAGGAGGGAACGTGGAAAGCAACGTCGGATCTGATGCTGACGGGTATTAAAATTAATGGTCAGTCGTGTACGCTGACGTGTCACCTTATACCTCCATGCGTCATTTTGATTGACCAATAAATTATCTCTCTCGGAAGGTTTCGCGCGAGCGGCGGCCGATCTTTCCTCGCGCCGCTCTTTTCTCCTTCCGTGGAAAATCTGCGCCTTCTGCGAGGCCTCTTTTTAGGATAAGCTAGAGAATATGAAAAGAATTGTGGGTGCACAATCGTTGCTGATGATAAAAAAGAGAAAAAAATGATAGAATTATTTTTATATCGTGATGATATATAGCTGGCGATAATTTTTAGATACTTTTAGCACATTTTTGAGTATTATAAAAAATAGTATTGAAGAAAAGAACTAAATTATAGCAGTTAAATTAAACAGAATAACAATTGCTGACAATTAATATTGACGAAGCAAAAAGGCAAGCATCTGTATTCTGAAAACAAAAAATCAGCTATCAGTACATCGTGACGTGCAATGAAAACTGCGATTTTTTTTTTCCTGTCGCTATAAAAATACTCCACGATTCTATCTCGATACTCCAGTCTAGACTGCTGAACGCGCGATTCCAGATGCGCGTCGGCAATAATAACGAATTCTCTGTCTTCGGCGAATTTCGCCGAAAGAGGCCTCAAGCAGGCTTTAATGGCTCAATCCGCATGTTCCGACAACTCGATGTGTGGGCCGACGGTTGGGGCCCCCCCCCTCGAAAATTTTCTTTTGCCCCATGGATATTACCCGCGTTACCCGGACACCGACGGGACAAAACTTGCGCCCGTTGCCTTGTTTTTAGACGCCAAGGGAGGCCAAATGACTGGGACGTGCCGCTCTCATGCATGAATGCAACGTCAGCTGCCATTGCGGGTCACTGCGAACTCTTCATTAACAAGGACATTAGGGGCAACGCAGAGTATGAGGGATTTGTAAAAGTGTCAATAAAAAATCTATATTTTATCTTTCACGAAGAAAAGGACGACGCTCGTTTTCGAACGAAAGAAAGTGTCACTGCGAAGAAACATTGTTTTGGAGAAAATTAGAAATAATAAAATTTTTTATTTTTTTTCAAAGACATGAGAAGAAGAGATAAGAGGATTTAATCAAGGATTGAATAAAATTGTTAATTTTCATAAATACAAATTATTTGTGAATTTTTAACTTTTAATAATTTTTTTTTTTTTTTTTTTTGAGTTTTAATTTTTGGATTAATAAACATTGGCTATAAAAGATTAATTTTAACAGTTATTTTATATTTATTTTTAAAAAGTTCTAGAGAAACAAGTATTTTTAAAATTTATTTTAAGACAAAATATAAAAGTTAGAATTTCTTTTAATTAATATTATTTAAAGAATTAAAAATAAAAGGTAGACATAAAAAAGCAGATTATAATTTTTTATATTTATTTTATTTCACGAACAATGTATAAGAAGAAATTTAAAATAAAATATAAGCAAACAATAATTATATTTATTATTCAATATTTAACTTTAAAAGTAAGAAATTTTCCAAATTATTTTCATCAATATTCATTTTCATTGGTTAATCTAAAGAAATTTTTACTTTTTCAAAACAGAATAAAAGTTTGTTTAACTGTAACTTTCTACTTTCGAAGAAATAAAAGTTTCTTAAAAATTTCATGAATAAAAATTTTATTGTTAGAATAAGTAAACTTTATTTTATAACTATTCTTTTTAATATAAGTACACAAATTATTGTTATTTCTTGATTAATTGTAAATTTTTAGAATTTTGTTCAATTCCTGGTTTTAATTGTTATCTCAATGGCAGATAGATTTCACTCGGATTATTCGAAAAATATGAAATTGTATAATATTTCGGCATATTAATGTTGGATTCGCGATATAAATGTTGGAATTCGTGGAAATAATTTCTGACAAAATTGTTATCACATTGGTAATATTATTTGATCAGTCTGCATATTTGTGATAAGACAATGCCAATATCCAATTTGCATATTATTCAATTAGCATCGTTATTCATATCGCTGCTCTTGCACACATGCAGATGTATTAATATTGACTATTAATAAAATCAATAAGTTCGGATAATATCTAATATCATTTATCTCTCGAAAAATTATAGTATAATATAGTTCATTAAGAATGTGACATATAACGAAATACTAACAAAAGCATTAAAATTTCATAGATTGTTCTACTATTTCTTCTGAATATTTGTGCAAAAACTAAGCGCAATTCTCTTAACGGTTTGGAAGTTATTTAAATTTAAATTTACTATTGATTCTTATGGAAAATCGTCTATTGTAGCACTTATTGACAAATTTGAGAAGGAAAAAATATTATCAATGAAAGAAAAATTTTCACATATATTAAGGAAATTTTAATAAATATTTGTGCAAAACTTGATTTAGATCCACTAATTCGTTTAAAAGTTATTTACTAAAAATTGTAGAAAAATATTATCTGTCTCTTTTTCTCTTTCTGCAAATTACTCGTTTTTCATTGTTTTTTGCAGTTGATTTCAGAGAATATTCACGATCAAAAGTTTTTGCCATAAATTAGGAAAAATATTAATTACAACTATTTTCTTTTACGAACACGTCAAAATCCAATTATTTTGTGATACTTTAATTTTTTTCATAACTCGAATTAATTTTTTTCAAACAGTATAAACGTAAGGAACATGTTTTCTTTTTAATTTTGACAATTTTTTAATACTTTTGTACATCCAGAACATCTTTAAACTCTCTCTCTCTCTCTCTCTCTCTCTCTCTCTCTCTCTCTTTCTCTCTCTCTCTCTCTCTCTTTCTCTCTCTCACACTTATCATCTGTTTACATTACTCTTTTTAGTTAATGCATTTATATTTTATCTTGACAATATGTCAACTGTCAGAATTAAAATTTTATTATTAAAGTTTTAATTTTGCAATCTATATTTAATCTATATATTTATTATAAAAAGATGAAATATAAAATAGTAGCAGAAATTAAGTGAAAGCCCTCTACGCATTTGCCTAACGGAAATTCGTCATTCCCGTCCCGGTTTAATTGCAACCTAATATGATGCGTATATATATATAAGAAAGAGAGTCCGTAAGACGATATCGTATTGCTATTGATCCGATCCGTAAGGTCGATCTTAACGAGAATTAAGTAAGAGGGTCCCACCATGTAGGATAGTTCCTGACACTCTTGGAGTCGCATGGAGAGAGTCATGGGGCTTGAGATGGGCTCGATCGATCCGTATTTAGTTTCGTAGTGTCATGTCCAGCTTAACGCATCCGCGCCTCCGGACAAGTCCAAACTCCAAACACGTCCTCTCAGAATCTTTTACACATCACAGCTCTATCCAACGACACCTAGCGGGATCTCAAACAATGAATTTCGCAGAATTTCGAACAATTTTTAAAGATAAAATAAATTATAACATCTCTATTAAAAGAAAATAGTATTCGGTAGCAGGGAGAAGAATAATGTAATTTAAATAAATTCAAGGGAACGTGACAACGTAACACATCACCCAATAAGTCTCCGGTCTAACTAAGAAAAAGAAATTTTTTTTTTTAGAAATCACGTGGGTCTGTCAACAATGTTGCCATAATGTGTCACACCGGGGACTTATTGAGTGATGTGTTATATTGTTTATTTCATTAATATAAAATTTAAAAAATGCTTGTTCATAAAATACAATAAACGAGTGACTCGTTCAATAATTTAATCCCGAGTACTGTCAGACATGTTGCTGGCTAAATTTTTGCTACAGTAATTTTCAACGAGAGCAATCTCATAAAGAATTCTTTATCAAAACACGACGACTCGTCCTCTTTGAAAAATTCAGTTATGACAATCGGGAACAATGCGGAATTCCCGAACGATCGGGGTAACCAATAGGTGGATGAGTCACCACCTTCGGATTGAACGTAGATGGTAAAGAGCCGCGGCGAGCGGGGAAGCAAAGGGGGAAAGAGAGCAAAAGGAAGAAACGAGCAGCCGAAGAGAGAACCTCTAAGTGGTAGGGACACTGCCACGAAGTGGTGGTACTACAGTGGAATGAGTGGAGAGAAAGAGAAGGAGAGAGAGAGAAAGAGAGAGAGAGGTGGGACCAGAGCCCCTGGACCACACACGACGCTCCACGCGTCTGCGACTCGGTTACATTGCTTAATTGTAAACGGCTCAGTGGCTCTCAATCCGGCAGTTTGTTTCCACCGACCCGACCGCCGATATCTTCCGCATTAATCGTGAAAAGAAAATTATCGTCACGCAAATGCACGTGTCGTTCCTTACATAATTAAACGATGCTGTTAATTTATCAAAGGATATATAATTTATATGTAACATTGGTTAGAGATGTAAATAAAAAATGTTTTTTTTTTTTTTTATAAAAAAAAGTTTCCAGATATATTAACTTATTTAGTATCTTTATATTTTCATTACTTCGAAATGATTTTTCATTATTTTTCAGTTTTTAGATGATAGATTTGAATTGACCATTATTATTTTACTTCAATTGGCTATATATAATAACATAATTATGCATCTAATTAAAAATTATTTATGTCACGTTATCCATTTATGTTATAACATCCAATTGTTATATTCACGTCAAATTTTGATGTAATTTTGCCAAAAGTCATTAATCTATTATTAAATTATTTTCGAAAAAAAAAAAAATTAATTAAAAATGTAAAAACTTTATTTTCTTATTAATTTAACAAAAAAATACATAAAGAAAAATAATAATATATTTTAAAAAATAACGAAAAATTTCTATTAAAAAAAAACAGTTTTTTTTTTATATCTCTAAACATTGGATATGTTATGCATTTTATATCGTGAATATGTTTTGATCGTAACACGTTTGCAGAGCAGTCATTTAAAATGAAATTCTTTGCAATCAAAGATTATATTATTAACTCATTCTATTTTCTATTTTCTTTAAATAATGCACGTATATACCTATACGTAATACAGAAATTTATTGCGTACGAAGACACGTGACGAACTGACGGAAGCATTTGAAATCAAACGAGGGTGCAGGAAGCACGTTCTTATCTACAACATCATCAATTCTGTCGATTGTTCGAGGCATGTCGGTTTTAACTAATTAAAGCTGGGATCTCTCATCGAGCTTTCCCCTTCCCTCCTTTGCTATTTAGCCTTCCGCCGCTGCTTGACCTCCCTATTCTTCTCGCTTCGGCATTCCTCAAACCTTACCTTTCACGAATATCCCCTTAATAGGCTTACATAATGCTACCGAAATAATAAATTTATTGCTTTTCTAAATTTCACTGGCATGTCACGTTTCAACCCGTTTCTTTTCAGCTTCTACAAAATAAGCGTAAATAATTAGCCATTGTTATTTTAAACGTACTGTTTTTTAAATATGTATGTGTTGTCACAGCCTAAAAAGAATTTAAATAATCGTATGCATATTTCATTATATATATATAACACATCACTCAAGTCTCCGGTCTAAGAAAAACAAATTTTTTTTTAGAAATCACGTGGGTCTGTCAACAATGTTGCCATATATGTGTCAGACCGGGGACTTATTGAGTGATGTGTTATATATATAGTAATAAAGTAATAAAGTAATAAAGTGTATACACTATAAATAAATTTCTCTCTTTACCAAAAAAAAAGAAAAGAATGCTGTCAAATAAACGTCTCAATCTTAAGTATAAATTACTTACCGAGTTAAAAAAAAAACGCACTTTTATTATCGATAATCACCCTCATAGTTGATTGATCTGAGAAATGAGAATCAAACGTCTTGATTGACAAGCGACGGGCGGAAAATTTGACACTAATGATTTCAGAATGTACAGGGCATAAAATGCAACGAATATTTACGAAAATTATTTTAAATAGGGAAAGAGGGAGCTACCTATACATACAATAACGTGATTATATTTGTAAGACAAAATTTAAAAAATTTTTCCTCCATACACTTAACGTAATCGAATATTTAATTTGATTACTTGAACAATTGGCTTATTAAAATTGTAGATTCCGTGTCCTCACATGTAAACAATTATATTATGGAGAAAGTTGACATGTTTTTATCAGTAATTTTGGCACATATAATACAGGGTGAGTTACTAGAAACTTTCTAAGATATCTTCATAAATATTGATTTTTTACACAAGAACGTTTAAAACAAAAATTAAATAAATTTAAAAATTTAGTTGTTTTAATTTTTTTTAGCTGAAGGCGCCAAGAATTTTAAAAATTATCTCGAATTTTTTAAATTAAAAATCCTTTTAATTAACATTTTTAATTAATTCTAATTGTGGAGTATAACTCATTAAAAAAAAATTTGGCATGATCCTCAAAATCCTTTTTGGCACCATTACCTAAAAAAAAAGCTATGATGACTATAAAATGTGGCTCTTTTAAAATTATTTAACTCAAACATTTTTATGTAAAAATCAATATTTACGAAGATATCTTAGAAGGCAGTTTTCTAGTGACTCACCCTATATATCGTTACCCTATCCCAGATAAATAAATTTCCCATTGTGCGCTGAATTCGATAAGAATAACGGAGACACATAGATGTCGAGCGAAAAAGGAAAGTTGGCAGTTGGCAACGATAGTTTATAGGAACCGCTGTAGCTCGTCGCGGTGACGCGCGATCTTTATAACCTCCTCTTTACAGTGTAAAGTTTTCTCCGCGGCGCGCACGGGGTTAAGTGCCTTCTCAAGGAGGAGGGGGGGAGGGGGTAATAAACAGAGTCCGGTAATCGTAAACATAGCGCCGCAGACGTTTTCACGCGTTTCGCGAGCGCAGTTACTTCAGCTTTTGTGGCCGCGTCGCGAATCGCGGTCACGGTGTTTAAGCGATTTGAATATCCCGGGCGCCCGGGGAATCCCTCCCTCCCCTCCACTCGTCAACTCGTTTTTGTTTGTGCACGCGGCAAAAATTTCCCTCGCCGGAGTTAGAAAGCCGGCCGCGAAAATCGGGATGATCAACAATTCATTACGAAACCGCATCCTCCTCATTAAATCATAAAGCAACGACGCACTTTCTCAGGCGTATACGTATCCGGTAAGCTCACGTAATAATGAATTTTCAAAATTACGTTTCTAAAATTAATGGGCGTGGTTTAAATTTAAAAAGTCTTCTCTCTTCTATAGATAAAGCCTAAGTTAGTAATACAATCGTTCGGTGACAATGCAATGACAATATTTATGACGGTTATGAAATTATTAATAATTTCATAAAAAATTAAAGGGGCAAAATTTTCTGAGATTTCTATAAATTTTTCGTTCTTCGAAAATTCACTAGGAATGACTGGAAGTCTGAGCGAATTTAATATAAAAATTGCATGCAACTCGTAAGACGAGGCGCCAGGACGGATATGCCTCGAAGCCGCGCGCCATCGGCCATCGCGACGCTCGCCGTGATAAAGAGGACGTTGAGCGATTTTTGATATCACAAGGCAGCCGGCGAATGTCTTCGGGGTGGCTAGTACCGCGGCGTGTGACGGCGCGGGCCACCCATGTAGCCGTTGCTCGCTCGCATCTATCACGGAGCCACCTTCTTTTCCCCGGCAGCTTAAGCCCCCCCCCCCCAATAAGAGCCCCCGGTTCGGCCTGTGTCTCCGGATCGAGCAAAAAATCGGCCATTACCTCGCGAGGGAGAGCGAGAGCCCTCGGGAGAACTCGATGAATCTAACTCCTCCGTAACGCGAGGACCAGTGACAGATTTCGTCCGAGAAGATCGTCGCCGTCGACGCGATCTTACGATATTTCTCCTTCTTTTTTTTTTTTTTTTTTTTCTTTTCTCCTCTACCCGGTCGGCGTGTCACTCTTAACCCCCGAATCGGCCGATTGGAATTGGGAATAAGTTACCCCGATGTCAGATCTTCTCTGAGAGAGAGAAATCGCTATTAAAATTAATTAAAAAACCGCTATTAAAATTAATCTAAAAATTAATTTTGTCATAGAGATAATTCTAAATTTATGATTATTGCCCTCACGATTTACGATCATTCGCGAAACTTTAAATAACAACTGTCATCATATAAATTAAACATAAAAACAGTAGATATATAGCTCGAATTTTTCTCATCGAGTTCGCCCAGAATTTTGATAATTCTTCTCATCCTCCCTTCCACCCTCTTATCCTCCGCAAAATCTCAACGCATCGCACTTTCATGAATTCTGCGTATCGCTATTCCAAGGCAACAGCAGAGACATGATTCTAAATTTTTAATATGCTACATGTAACTTTAAGATTAACGATTCCTAAATCTATGTTCGATATTAATAATTAAGCGTCTAATTGTTTGTCTTGCGAACCAACCAGTTCTCGTCGATTGATTGCGCGATGTCCAGCAAGCGATAATCAGGCATGCAATTTTCTCTTTATCGCTTAATTATTACGCTGCAATATACGTGTACAACCGTCGATTTGCACCGACGGATTTTATCACGCCGGTAATTGCCAATCGTTTACTCGGCAATACACTAGTATAGTAGAATTATCGTCCGATCTCCCGTCTAATCGTCAACTTGGGATCGCCGTTTCCATTTTCAATTACGTTTCGCAGATAATAGAACACGTTTATCTACGCAATGTCGACATGAAAGGCGATGAAAATGCGTGGAAAGTGAAATTCCGTGATGCAGATAATTTTTGGACCACGCGGCTTTTAAGAATGTTTTGCCTGTAGCCAAAACAATCAAAATTAAAAAAAAAAAGAAAGTATTTCTTACCATTATTTGGAAAATTAAATAAATAAATCTGGATTATAAAAAAAATTAAAGCATCACAAAATAATATGGGTTTTGATGTTTTAAGTCGTAAAAAATAATAGTTAATATTTTTTCTAATTTATGACGAAAACTTTTGATCGTGAATATCCCCTGAAATCAACCACAAGAAATAAAAAGAAGACAAATAATTTGCAGAAAGAGAGAAAAAGAGAAGGATAATATTTTTTAATAAATAATTTTTAAAGGAACAAGTAGATATAAATTAAATTTTACATAAATGTTTATTCAAGTTTTCTTAGTATATGTGAAAATTTTTATTTTGTTGGCAATGTTTTTTTCTTGTCAAACTTGTCAATAAATGCTACAACACGATTTTCTATAAGAATCAATAATAAAATATATATAATATAATCGTAATTTTAATCTTAAATAATTTCCGAACGATTAAGAGAATTTTTGCACAGATATTCAGAAGAAAAGAAATAGAAATAGAAAATAGAAAAAAAGAAAAAGAAAATTTCGTAGACAGAAGAGTCCACAAAATTTTCATGCTTTCGTCAATGTTTCAACATTATGTATCTTTAAAAAAAAACATCGGCATCCTTTACTTTTCTCACGTAACATTCTTACATAAATTTGACGATAGCGTCGTCTAGTACAGTGCTTCTCAACTCTCGACTTTTTGCTCAGCACACAAATATAATAATTTTATAACGTTATCTGATAATTATAAATATTAAAATATTTTTATGCAGCAATCATGCAAGCTAAAATTTGTAATAATAATTACAATTGCAAAATACGATACGCTATAAAAAAAAAGGTTCTTCTTGAGTTCTTCGTTGCATTTTTATATTCCATAATGAAAGAAATTTTGAATCATTAAATATGCATGCTAATCATTTTTCTTGAGACATACTTCGCTATAATGAAGAACTTATATTCAAAGTAAGCCGTACATAATTACATTCATAATCTTACTTATCGTAAATAATCCGACAATGGTGATATGCTTAAAGTCAAGAGGAAGATTTTTAATTATGTAACATTAACAGCGCAACATTTCTATCTCGCTAATCAACTACATGTAAACAAATTAGCAAATATACGTTTCTTACATACGGAGCCCTCGCGTTTAATCAGACTCGACATTCGACATCTCGTAGCACGAAATCGATACTGTGGAAACGCATAACGCAAGTATTCGAGCGCGAGTTAATTTGTGGAAAAGATCGGGATAATTGATGCGCGCGATAAAAATTTAATCGCGCACATACGAACGCGGCTTAAAGAGTATCACCGAGAAGGAAAGTGCATCCTTCTTCCCACGGTGCATTTTACGACGGCGGATCTTGACCGGTCGGCGTTCATGAGAATTTATTAACGTTCATTTTCTGTTTAATTACCGGCATGCGCTGCCAGGACGTTCCTAAGAGAGACCGACACACGTTCCGCTCCGAGACTTCGGCATCGTTAAAGTTATCGGTCTGAAACGACACACGGATACGATTCGTCTTGGAAAACCTAATGTGTTACTCGTCGCGCTATCTCTCGATCATCGATCGATTGCAAGTATTGAAGTATTATCGATATAATTATATGACGGATGTTCTTGAAATTCTTAATTTAATCGTTGAACGCGATCTTGAAGCAATCTATCGAAATCAGATCCTTATATGTATGTACACTGTAGAAAAACTGACTGAAACTTCAGGCAAAGTATTTGCAGCTTTTTTGCGGACGCACTGAATTTTTAGACACACTTTAATTTTCAAACATACTCTTCTGAACTTTGAAGAAAAAAATGACTTTGATGATTAGACAGGCATATTTGTTTGAACATTAAAAAAATGAATAGATTTTTAGATTTCTTTTTTTTGCAGCGCAACAACTTGATAAAAATTTGTAATTTTTTTTTACAATATTAATACAATTCAGTATTTAAATAAAAATGTTTAGCTTAAAAGAATTTTTTTTTTTTAATTATGCGAATATTTGCAGATTTATATTTTAATGTACGGTGTGATAAAAAATCGGATTACGTTCGACGGATTGACTTTAAATTTTCATGCAAGTTTTATTATAAGATTTCACATCTACTAACGAAGCTTTTTTTCAAATCAATCCAATTTTTTATTTTTTGTTATAAACAAAAAATGGATGTTCTTTGTAGAAGAAAAAAAACCAAATTTTTTTTCAATACATCACAATTTTTATTTTTTGAAATTTAAGAAAACGTTTTGCTAGCGGATAGTTATTACAATGTTTAATAAAAAAAAATTTTAAGCTAAAAGTTTTTATTTAAGTGATTAATAATAAAATTGTATTAGTATTCTAAAAAAATTAAAAATTTTTGTCAAGTCAAGTGCGCTGCCAAAAAATTCTAGAAAATATACTCATTTTTCGAGATTTCAAACGAGTGTGTCCCCTTAAAACAAATTGTCTGAAATTTTCTTCAGACACCCAGATCTGAAAAGTTCAGACAAAAATGTGTCTAAATTTTTAGAAAATTTTTTATAGTTTAACGAAAACAGATATTTACGAGGATTATATGTCTCTTTTGTAATATTCTATACAATATACTACAAATTACGTTAAAGCAAGCATTATTGAAATGGAATGACTGAAATGTATAAATTACATATTTCGCAAGGAACAAAATAAATTATGCTTAAAAAAATTTCCAACATATTTACTGGCATTATTTGACAATATCTGAAAATAATGTAGAACTCTTTCACCGACGATGTTTAAAGTTAGATTTTTCATTTCTGTTCTCCACGTGATGATCCATACAATAATCGTTCGTAATAAAGATTTCGAGACGTAGAATTATTAAGTACACAGTACGCGTAAATATTCAAGGACGATTCGTTACCTATTCATCCGATAAATTAGCTGCCACGTAGCGATCACACTTCTTATGTCTAATCGCCACGCTGCGGAGATTAAGATTGAATAAACGCATTTACAAGTCAAAGAAGTCTAGTTGCATTTTGCGGCGTGTTTATAATCACTCGCGTTAACGATCGCTATAAAGCATAAGGATATGAGCGGTGAAACGCTTTCTCTTCAACTTCTGCAAAATCTGATTCATGCAAATTGCATGGATGTATATAAATTAATCAACTTTCATTCAATCAACAACTCACGTGCTATTAAAATAGCGTAAATTCAACCATATTTATACTATGTTTGGCAAATATGCATAAAAGCTTACATCTCACCGATGACTTTGACCTTGACATATGTTGTCAAGGGCATGGAATTATTTTTCCTTCTTTTATAACAGAAAATACATTAAAATTGTAAATTTAACATTAAATATCTCAAAAACTGTAAGAGACTCTCAATTGAGTTATAAGAAAAAGTTACTCAGGGTCATGTCCTTGACAGCATATGTCAAGGTCAAAGTCATCGATGAGGGGTAACCTTTTATGCATGTTTACCCAATGTTTAAAATAATAAAATAATAAAATAATAACAAAATAATAAAAAATCTAAATTAAAATTTATTTATAACGACAAAAATGATTAGCAAAAGAAATGTAAAAAGAGAAATAAACCGATGAAGAAATTGGTGAAATGTAACCTAACCTTCATTTTATTTCCCGCTGTTTGCAATGAAATTTTTATTCAAACTTCTCGTATATATTTACTTAATTTCCGCAATTTTTAATTTTTAATATTGCACACGAATAGGCTTTGCAATTCACAGCGCGAGCGCCACGTAAATTGCTGTACAAAACCAAGCCAGGAAACATACAAAAAAGAAAAGTACAAAGATCAACATCTCGATAAGTCCCTTTTCGCTGAAGCCGCCCGGCATTCCGGGGCCCGTGGTCCAGACACTTTCTTAATCGCGGCTCGTTCGTTTGCATGGAAACAATTCGGCTACCGACTTAGGTGACTTCAGTGACACTCGGGCAGGACTTGGGGAAAGAAGGGAGGAGAGAATCCACGATGTGATCCATGGGGACCCCATGGGTTCCACGAGCTTACCGCCGACCGTGTGTGGGTATGTACGCGCACGCGTGTATGCGGGCCTCTTGGCACGGGGCCCAGTTGGGTGGTCCCATTCCGCTGACGCGTTCACAACACCCATCTCTCGCTATTATACCCCTCGGTGGCTCCCTCGCTAAGGACCTTATTAAATATTGCTACACGCGAAATCTCATTCCATTACGTACCCTCCCCCTTCCCTCCCCTCCCCTCCCCTCTCCTCACCAGTTAGCCCGTCCGTGCAGACGCATTGCGCAGGAATGCGCGATCCGTCGTGCCACCCGTTAGATCTTCGTGAGAACGCGTGGCATCCCGTGCCGAAAAAAAGCCGCTGCCTGCGACGATATTTGTCGGGTGCGCGAATCCCTTATCTGCGACGAGTATCCCCCTGGATTGTGCAGGTGGGCCTGAAAAATATTCTACGCGAGAACTTTGTGCGCAAAGAAAAAAGATAAAATATATAAATCTTATCTCTTAAAGTAGAAAAGAAAATCGCAGAAAATATCGCGTTATATCTTCCGATAAATTAAAATTGCTACTTAAGAGATACAAAAAATATATAAAAAAAAATAAAAAAAGAAAAATAAAAGTATAACAACTTTTTAAATAAAACATCTAAAAAGTCAATACGTATATATAATAATTTTAATTTAAAAAAATTGTATGGCATCTACTAAATGACTGCGCACATGTAGACTATTTCTCTCGGAAAACGTATCAATTTAACCATTCGCGAATTAATTATACTAGCTTGTATCATCGAGATAGAGCGCAAACATCCGCGCAGGATGTAATGATCGACGCGAGGAACGCGATCGGAGGCGGTTGTCCTTCCCGCAACTGAAATTGGCATTTCTTTTCAGAAACGCCGCGCGTTATCGTGCAAGTGAATGAGCCTTAAGTACTGCTGATTACGGGTAATAAAAGCGTTTGGCTGTCATCCGGACGGCGAGTCCTGGTGAGCAAGAAGCGGAATCCTGCGCTTCGATCACCGGTCTGCGCGCATTATTGTCGTCCTGCGTCTTTTTCCAGCCCTTTTGCGAGAAGGAAGACCGCGATCCCGTACTTCGCGGTGGCCTCGATTGTTCTTCCCCAAAGCCATCTTCATGGCACGGCTGATGGCCCTTATTTTATTTTGTATTTTTATTTTATAAGGAACGAGCATGGATACATTATATTGATCGATGATATGTCATTTACATTCCTCTGCAAAGCGTTATCTCGTGAAAGAAAAGAGCGTTTAAGAATGATTTCAATTTTTTTTAATTTTTTAATTCTAATTTTAATTTTTTTAATGAAATTTTAATTAATTCTTTTTTAATTTTTAAAATTTTTTTACGAAGATATAAGATTACAAAGATATTTTTTAATTTTAATTTTAATTTCTTAATTAAATTTTAATTAATTTTATAATTTAACTAATTTAATTTTTTAAATTTTTTTACGAAAATATAATACGAGAGAAAATTTCTTCCTCTTATTTCTTATTTGTTCTTATAAAATAATTACGTATAATGCAATAATATATATATAAAATATAAAAAAAAAATATTTTGTGCACCCCCATTCTTTACTTTATATTTATATTTCTATCCGAGAGGAACAATCGCGGACATACATTTCTCTATTTATTTTATAAACGCATACGGCGTTATCTGAACATCAGTAATTCGCCGATGCGCGATTGGCGAAAATCCTTGGCGTAAAAGCGCGCGAAGCCCGACGTGTGCGTCTTATATCAAGTTTTCCGGTCGACGGTAGAGAGTGCAATATTCCCGCTGATTAATGACAAAGTTCCCGGTGTGTACGACTGTTCCTCCCCTGATAAGAAGCAGCCCTCAGGAGTGTGTATTTGAGATCGTGTCTCGGCATCGGTGACTCTGTAATGGGGTTGAGGGGGCGCGCGCGGGGGGTTACGTTTTGCGCCAAGCGCTATCGTGGCCCGGCAACCATCGCGATAGATCATCGCGGTCGCACCCATAAACAATAACTTACACTTCGCCGACCCGTAAAGCTACATCTAAACCCTCCCCTCTTCCCCCTTTTTGCCCGCGCTTTGCGATTTCTCAACTCGCTCCGCGAGCCCCCAACCCTTCCCTCTCACTCTCCCCCCCCCCCCCACCTCTCTTCCTCTACGTCAGGTTTCACGTAGCGTTTCTCTCTTCGCGATTGAATTTTTCTCCGAAAGAAAAACCCTCGTCTTCGCTTGGCCTTCCTCCGCTCTGCGCTAGCCTAGTCGACGACTTCCGCGATAATTTGTCCGCGTGGAAGTACGTGTGTATTTTTGAGCAGTATAACATACGCTCTTTGTTAAGTAACACTATACCTTTCTTTCGTTGAGTAATTATCTACAATTTCTCACACGCTCGGCGCGTAGTGTGCGTGTCTTGGGTTTCCTTCGATCTTCGTCTTCCGAGACTTTCCAACCACCCTCTTCATCGTGAAATCGTGATATTCCAAGGAATGGCGATTAATAATTGACTATTAGTTATGCTTATCCTCCTTATTAAGAATTATCGATAATGGTGATCTTATTATCTGCTCATTTTCGAGAAAATTTAAAAAATCTTTCTATTCAATTTTATTTAAAGATGACAAAGCGTATCTCTTTTGAATGTAATAAAGATAAAAAGCTTACAAATAGATAAAATTGCAATGCTTTAGAATCATCCTTTTTCATATCTAAAAATGGATAATGGCTAATAAAATAAATAAAATAAAATAAAATAAAATAAAATGATTTTCTAATTAAATAAAAATTTTAATGAATAATAAAATAAATAAAATAGATAAAAAATGATTCAAAAACACTCAAGAAGCAAATTGCGGATGTACGTGCATATATTTAAGCCACACAAATCTCAAGCTTCTTAAGAATAAAGTAAATAATAAATAAATTTCAAGAAATTCGTAATATAAAATATTTCGGTTCTTGGACTGAATTCTCTTCAAAAACCAATTACGTCAAATTTAGATGGTAAAAAATATAAAATTATAATTTTAGGCGCTCAAATGCACGCTCTACTCGTGGATACCTCCAGTGAAATGTCAAATAAAATTGCAAATCATCACCCACCACAGAATTTTTCCAAAAATGTGGAAAAGTTTAAATAAAGATTTTAAATTAAAATAAAAAGATTTAAATAAATGAATAAATGATAAAAAAAATTAATTTAATTAATTAATTAAATAAAAGAAATTAAATAAAGAATTTGAATGCAGAAGAAAGTGTGATAATAAAATGTAATAAATAATATTGTAAACAAGGATGAAAACTCATCAGCTCAGACAATGATAATTAAAAAATTTCTCATAATCGCGATGAATAATTTAGATGATATGTGCTACTAGATCTACCTTAATCTTTCAATAAGACTCTTCGCTCCTACCTCACGACTTCGTATTTCTCGGCTTCGATTTCTCAAAGACGGAAGCGTCCATCCCTTGAGAAAATAATGGATTCCCAGATAAAAGCCGAGATAAAAGTCTGCGTTATTCGTTTCCGTCTCAACATTTGTTTCCATCGCAATCCTCACAACAGTGCATTCTACTTCTTAGAAGCAAAACACTTACTCTACATCTCTTTGCGATACATATATGAATACATTAGAAGAATTTTTCATTCGGATGCACTATAAAAAAAGTTTCTAAAAATTTAGACATACTCTGAATTTTCGAATCTCATATCTGAAAAAAATTTTAGGCAATCTGTCTTAATCATCAGAATTGTTTTTTTCCGAAAATTCACAAGAATGTGTCTAAAAATTGAAGTGTGGCTAAAAAATCGAGACAGTATTGTTATTTGAAAATTCAAAGACAATGTGCCTTCAAAAAAGGAATGGCGATTAATAATTGACTATTAGTTATGCTTATCCTCCTTATTAAGAATTATCGATAATTGTGATCTTATTATCTGCTCATTTTCGAGAAAATTTTAAAAATCTTTCTATTCAATTTTATTGAAAGATAACAAAACGTATCTTTTTTGAATGTAATAAAGATAAAAAGCTTACTAATAGATAAAATTGCAATGCTTTAGAATCATCCTTTTTCATATCTAAAAATGGATAATGGCTAATAAAATAAATAAAATAAAATAAAATAAAATAAAATGATTTTCTAATTAAATAAAAATTTTAATGAATAATAAAATAAATAAAATAAAATGATTTTCTAATTAAATAAAAATTTTAATGGATAATAAAATAAATAAAATAAATAAAATAAAATAAAATAAAATGATTTTCTAATTAAAAAAAAATTTAATGGCTAATAAAATAAATAAATAAAATAAAATAAAATAATTTAATAATTAAAAAAGAGAATATATATATACATATCTACTTGTTTTATTCTTGCCTACATAAATTCAAAAAAAAAAATGATTAAATATTTTTTACTAACGCAATTATTTTTTAAACTCTCTTGGCGAGGCAGTGAAGCTTTATTTCATCAGAAATGTCATAGAGATACGGCGCAACGTCCGCGCATGAAGAAACTATATCGAGAACTCGCACGATCCGTTACTAATTATAAACACGACAGTGCAATCAGGAACAAAGGTTTTCTCGCGGATCCGTTATCGTCGTTTCTAGACGTAAGGACGGAGCGTGTCCGCGCATTGTAGGCACCTTACGCGTACGTCGGCATGACTTACGAGCCTTAGACTCGATTCCTATACACTACCTTTATAACTCGGCGATAAATCTGATTCACCGAGGTCCCTTTTACCTCTGCGTGCCCGCGCGCGAAAATAATAATCGTCATAAATTATCGATGGAAATCGCGCTGGTTTTGCCACGACCTCGGAGAGAGCGCGGAGACCTCGGTCTCTCTCTCTCTCTCTCTCTCTCTCTCTCTCTCTTTCTTTCTCTCTTGCCTGCGATGGCTTTCGATGTATTCAAATCCGAGCGACGCGGCGGTGGGCGCTTTAATGGTTTCGCCGCGACGTACCCTTTTGAGAACGCGTCAATTATATTACACGACTTCTCGCGCTCGACCCTGAATCTTCCCCCTTTCCTGCCTCCCACCCGAGTCTGCCTTAGAAGTTTTTAAGTAACGGGCTGTGCCGATTCATCTTGCGATTGTGCTCGCGTGCGCTCGTATTCATATTTTATCTCAAAGCCATTAATCCTCCTTCACATTGTGGTTTTCAAATTTGGCTAACATAATTACCACGTTAAGCCAGATTTAAGCTTAATAAATGAATGGCGTCATATAATTTACGTTAATCGAAAATTCTATTCGTTGCCTATACATTATTTTATATGAAATAGCAACGTCATGTCATAACTGTCATAATAAAATGTCTAATCCTTCGAGATATTATTATAATTATCTCTGTAGGAATATACTGATTATATATCTCGAATAGATACGTAAAAAGGAAATCATTTTGTAACTCATTCACGCATAGATAGTGACGTTCGCTTTATGCGAAGCCTAGCATACTCGGACTTGAACCACGTTTCACGGCTAACAGAATCATTATCCCCGCATTGATCTTATTAAGCCCCTGTAATCTTTATAATCCCGAGGGCGCGGGATTAATGCAATGATCGGTGATCATTGCCGCCCGATACTTATGTTCCGATCCGCCATGAGAAATGATCGGCGCTGCTGACACGGAGTCTTCTTATTGATGCCTCATATACCGTTTACATGAGCATAGCTAATGACTGGTAACGAACGATTCGACAAGTGAGGCGGACTCTTCCTAGTAGATACTGACGCGAGTGCCAAGGTGGTCCGCGATCGTTAAAAGATGGCGCGAAGTCCCGCATGATCTACCTTCAAAGGCTCGTTGACAGGTACACATTAAACTCTCTCACCTCGAGGCAGGACGCCTGCATTTCGAGAGCTCCGCTTCTCGCATTTGTCAACGTATATACGGACGATGCGGGAGAAAACCTGCCGAAATATCGTCTTGCGGACTCTAATGTTATGGAAATGTACTGAAGGGACTACGTCAACATGTATCCGGATCCTGAAAATAAAATTGAAATGTTGTTTCGGGAATTGGAAATAAAATTCTAGAGCTATTTGTCCTTTTATAGATTTATTTATATTTTATAATATTATTTGAATTGTATTTTGAATATTATTTATAAATATGATTATATTTTACAAAAGAATACTCACTTTAAAAAAGAGTAATTGTCAGCGTATTATAAAAAATTCAAAATGTTGTTGATTTTTAATAAATCATCGTAGATATATCTATGGAAAAGAGAATTATATATAAGATTATAAGTTTACAGATCAGAATAAAACAATTTACATGCATAAGAGCTCGATAATTTTATAAACTATACTTCAAATTGAAATTATTATCTTCGTATATCATAATTGTACAAAAAATAATAATTGTGATAATAAATAGCTACGTAAATTATTATGTCGTTTCGTACAAACATTTGTATCGTCATTACCCAGACAGCAATATTTATAATAAATATTTAAAAATATTTTTTTATTATTTATTATTTATTATTTAATCTTATATAAATATTTTATATATATTTAAAAAAAATCATAAAAATTTTATTCGATATATTATTAAAATATAGATATTTTTTATAATATTTATGCTAAGGATTTATAATAGTATTTTGTAAATATTTCTCAATATTTTTATGATATTTATGATAAATCTTTATGATCTGTCAAATCTAAAATATTTAGAAAATATTTATAAAATATTTTAACAGAAATATTTTAATAAATATTTATAAAATATTCAAATTATTATTATAAATATTTCGTACATATTTTTTTATTATTTATTATTTATTATTTATCTTATATAAATATTTTATACATATTTTATATATATTAAAAAAAAAATCATAAAAACTTTATTCCATATATTATTAAAATATAGATATTTTTTATAATATTTATATATAATAAATATTTATAAAATGTTCAAATAATTATTATAAATATTTCGTACATATTTTATATAATATTTTGTGTTGTCTGGATAGATGGAATGAGGGATTTCACTTTGCGGCATCGCGCAATGATTCTCGGAATAGAAACAGGAAGAACAAGGATTGACCTTATTGGCGGCATATTGTTTCGTGATGTCGAGATGAATACGGGCGAGACTTCTCTCCGAGGGTGATCTGCCCTTCCGCCGCGGAGCAAATCCCGACAAATGGCCGGGAAAGTAAGTGTGTTGTATCGCGATCCGGCGTTTATCGGGGACGTTTCGTCGGTCACCCTCCTACTCGTAGCGATGCGCGGAAGGGGTGCGAAGTGGCGATAGCACGAGGTCGGATTCTGCGGACGAAATGGTTTTCATTCTCTCCCCCCCCCCTCCCTCCCTCCCTCCCTCGCCGCGTTCTTTCGCGCCGCGCGGCCGGCGTCGCTCGAAAAGGGTCCGCACCCTCCGACGTTTAACACCAGCGACCGGAGAGATGTTTGATTAAATAACCGCACCGATGAATTGAAACGGGCGATGAAGTGCATGACTTGTGCTTCGCGACGGGGGTGCATCACAATGAGAAACGCGGTGGAAACACGAGATACCGGGACGCGCTCGCTCCTTCGGAATGCAATTCGCCCGACTCTACTTCATCGCCACCATCTCGAACAAAGTGCGCGTCGCCATATGTCAATGGCATAACGCGCAGAAGATATGGACGCGCGCAGTGATACTTAAGCGGCGTTGCATCTGGAAAAGTTCAATTTTCTTAATGACCGGCATGAATCAGTATGTAAATTTAAGCCGTGCCGTACATACCCAATATTGTGTAAATAAAAAAAATTGTACGCAGAGAGATGACCGATTTATTTCCCAATTTTTTAATTTTTGTATCAGTTGTTTATTTAAAAAAGCGATACTTAAGGGGGCATACCCGTTTAAAATCTCGAAAAATAAATACATTTTCTAGATTTTTTTTTTATATAGTGCAATTACTTGATAAAAACTTTTTATTTTTTTTTTTTACAATATTAATATAATATTATTAAGTATCTAAATAAAAATTTTCAATTTAAAAAAATTTTCTCATACACGGTGTGCATAAAAAAATTGATAAACTTAAGAGAAAAAGAAACTTTTTTCACAGCCGCAATTTTTGCATTTTTTCTAAATTAAAAAAAAAATACATATATTTAAATAGCAGATAGCTATTAATGTATTTTTATTTTTTATTTCAGATATGATAAACGAATTGTTTTCATGCACATCGTAAAATTAAAGGAGCTCTGTAAATACTGATACAAAAAATCTTTTTTCAAGCTAAAAATTTTTATTTTAGTAATTAATAATATTGTATTAATATTGCAAAAAAAAAAAAAATAAGGAATTGTTATCAAGTCGTTGAGCTGCAAAAAATCTAGAAAATGTACTCATTTTTCGAAGTTTCAAACGGATATGCTCTCTTAAAGCAATTACTTTCGCGATCGTTTTACTGAAACCGTAAACTTGCCAGGCTGTTTGTCTCGCTAATTAACCGCAATCAGATTTTGCAAAAAGTCATTTCGCTCGAGAAAATGCCTCGAGTGATGATTAGTCACGAATGAAGATTTTCGTATCATCATGCCGTTGATTGCGCGCAATGTCCTCCCCATCCCCTGTGAAACTTTTCCCGCTCTTCTCGAAGAAAATAAATAATTCGCCCCCGTTGCTTTTTAATTAACTAACCTGCGAGCCTCGACCAACGTCGCAGTAGACGAAACGCTCGAGGGTGGCTTATCTCCGTGTACTCGCGAAAGACTTCTCTTCTTCTCACCATCGCCGCAGATTCTTATTCTCCAGCAGACTTTTACCCTCATTATGAGGATGACGCAGCATGTTTTCCGAGCTTCATTTCAAGAAAATGCTTTGGCGAAAGTAATTTTTCGCAGGCTGTAAGTCATTTACAAGGTTCGCGTGTCATTCATCAAGATTACCAAGCAGATTCGTTATCCTAAATTATAAAGTTGCACATCCTAAGTTAAGAAGAAAATCATCAAAAATTACTGCCCTCTTATAATTTTGAGCAATAACGCTATCGATCTAAGTCTCCAATATTAAAATGAGAAACGTGCGAAAATGTATATCAAGCTTATCACATTACGTTCATTTGGGAGTAAAGCCCGGGAGTAAAAACTAACATATACTTCCAGATGAAGCTTCACGCTTTCCACCACCGAGTTTTCTCGCTTTTAACTTTACGAACCTGCAGCAGCGCTTTTTACGACTTGTACGTGTCTATTAGCCTCATTACCGGTCGTCCCTAGACGGGGCGAACAACCCTCTTGGGATGGAGAACGACACCACCCGTTATATTACCCCGATGTTACGCTCCACCCTCGACATCGTGCGCGAATAAGTGCGTTGGAGAAGAAGCAGCAGAGCCTCTTTCATCCCGGGAGCGGCCTCTCGTCGCTCGTTCTTTTTTCTTTTTTCTTTCCTCCATTTCTCTTCTTCTTCCTCGTGATACCGAGGAAGCCCACAGGAACTTTATTCTCGCCAGCCATTAGTCCTGCGATTAATTAAAGGATCCGAGGAGGCGCGATTGTTCCGCCTCCGAATTTTAGTTCGTGCGACAAGACGCTACCGCTTTAAATTCTCTTCGTCTATCGATGGTTATTAGACATCTTTTCTCTTTGTTCTTGGATATATATAGTTAGTCTCTTATATATATATATAGATAGTCTCAATAAAGTATGATCTTGTAAATATGCACGGCATGAAAACGAGTTTTTTGGCGCCTCTATTAATATTTTTTATCTCTATTGCTTCCTCCATAGAGGAAGCTTTGTGGAAGTTTTTGTGGAAATTATTTTTTTTATTTTGATGTTGATGTCTTCAGAATATTTTAAAACATCAAAAAAACATATTTTTACAAAATGTCCGTATGTGTGCTTGCGCACAAGGACGTGATTGCTCTAACTTCCGTAAATTTTGAGATAAGGGATCAAATTTTTTTATATGAATTTTATTAGAATATCATTAAAAGCTGGTTGATGTTGAATTTGATAAGAAATGGTAAGAGAGTTTATTTTTTATTATTTTTTTTATGAAATTTTGAATTTTTCGATAAATGTCTGTGCATGCTTTAATTTTCAAAAATGTTGAGATATCGGGCTAAATATTTAAATAGAACTATATATGAATAGAATATCATTAAAGAATGATTAGTGTTGAATTTGATGAGAATTGATGAAAAAGTTTATTCTTTATAAAATTTTGAATTTTTCTCAAAAAAAGACGTGGTTGCTCTAACTTCCGCAAATTTTGAGATAAGGGATCAAATTTTTTTATATGAATTTTATTAGAATATCATTAAAAGCTGGTTGATGTTGAATT